>JBBPUN010000479.1:0-12536 GCA_038094715.1 Heimioporus punctisporus | reverse complement strand
GTGTCGGCTCTTGCCGGCAGGAACCCATAAACGTTTCACCCCCAGGGCTTCTGGAGCCTGGCGATGTTGGCCGACAACGGTGACTTTGTTTGGATGTTTCGTCGGCCGAAGTGGTAACAAGGGGGCTGTCACACAAATTCTGACGTCGAATGTACTAAAGCGCCTTAAATCGTACTAAACGTAGTCAACAGAGTCACAAAGCGTGACGCAGGAGAGAGCACAGACCATCCAGCTTCCCATAGGTAGGTGAGGCCAAGATAGGAAGGTTATTTGTCATAGTAAACAAAGACTCTTGGGGTGTCACTTGGTCGCTCATCGAGTTTGGAAAATCTTCTTTCGCTCGATCGGGGAAAACAAGACTGATATTTGTCGTGATCTGAGTCGGAGTGATGCACATTGCGCCTGACGATGGTAACATTGGTAAAATTTGAATTTGAAGACTCAAATCTATATTGGGTCACCTATGGTCCAATATGTATACGGCGCGAAGAACGGTCTGAAAGAGCACAAGCCCAGTACTTTGGTGCAAAATCTATTTTGGTACGACCTATGCTATCATCTTCCAGGAATCGGAAATGAACTACAAGTGATCTGTACTCAGCTGACAGATTTTTAAAGTCAGCAGGACAAAGACACACCTAGTAGAAAACAAACAAATGCTGCGACTAAATACGCAGACTCCGAACAGAACCCAGAGACTAAAGGGGCGCATCGTGAGAATTTAAGTGGGAGCTTTCATTGGCTGTGCGCATACCCGCATTTGGATTCCATATTCCTATAAATGTAACAAGGCCAAGTTCAATGAACACGGCACTTGCGTTGTCGTCACAAACTTGACGTTTACGGTTTGTGCATAAACCAGTACAAGTGCCTACCAACGACGACGAGAAGCGCCCGAAAACAAATTCAAATAGTTGCAATCCAAACGACACGTACCATCAGATAGAATGTGAGGATGTCCAGTCCGTCCGGTTGGAACTCCCGTTAGTACCACGTCACGCTGAACCGATGGTATCGACTAGCAAATAGTGACAAACTAGGTTGAGAAGAGTTCAAATATACATTCTTAAAAATGTGAAAAAGTACCGAAGTTGAATTGAAGCATCCAACAGCTTGATAAAATCTTAATGTTTCATTTGTTATCGCTATTATTGAGGAACTGAAAGTAATCATAAATGAATGGGGCGCGGTCACAGGACAGATTTTGCCGGGACATTTCCTATCTTACTCTCCGATTTGAGTTTACACTTGTTTACGGGACAAACATCGGTCCGTAACAGTGTATCATCGGAAGTGTATTTGCCCCGTAAATAGGGGTAAACTCAAATCGAAGTGAAACAGACAAAAACTCTGGATCTAACCGTTACAACCACGAATGTACAAAAAGAATACATTTTATCTAATAAATATTGTAATTTTGTGTTTCTCCAGTACCTTACCGCGGCATTTCGATCAATACCTCGTCATCGCACGAGTCAGATAATCAAAGTGGTCCAACTCGGAACTTTGATGCATGACGGCCATCCATCTAGTCAACTTGTTCCCACGATGGTATTAACACGACTGACAGAAGCGGTCAACAAGCATAGGGCTCGGAACTTGGAAGTCACTCGCGCAGCTGCAGGGGCACCCAGAGACGTCAGCGGATCCACAAGGAAGGCCATTAGTGAGACATATGTAAGCCTCGTAATTTAAGCGTGGTAATGGATACGACAGCACGACATGGAAGCCCATACCGTGCAGCCACAGAGCATCAAGTACAGCAAAAAGAAGGCCGACTGATTACTGAAACGCAGAGCGCATCAGAACTACAGCGCCAGCGGACGGTTCATAAGACCCCGGGCGCACTGCTTGACGACAACGCCGAATGGAAGGTGGTGAGAAGAATTAGAGACCGGTAAGACGGATAGCTATGACAGACAGAGGAGGACCAAGAAACGAGACTACGGGCAAAACCATCACTAGTGAACCAGATGCAACAAAAAGTCGATAAGAACGCGGTGGTATGAAAATCAAATGCACAAACCGACTGAGGGAAAGCTGCGGCAGCATAGCATAACCGCACCAAACAGAGGAAACCAATAGACACGACAAACCGTATCACGACAGCCCACACCCGGTGGAAGGCCAAACGAAAAGCGATCGGTCGCGTTGACCTAACGGAAACATCGACAACGAGTGCTAAGGATACCAATCCAGGACAAACGTCAGAAGAACCTAACCTGAAGATTACCAGATAACGCTGACCATAGAACTGACACATCACAAGAGACACCCAACGCAGTTGAGTAAGCGGAGGAGTGGGACAAGGGAAAGGTGCGGGTCGAGTTGAAGAGGGCAAAACGGCCAGATAAGGTCGAAGACCAAGCACACAGTGTGTGCACGGAACGGGATGTTAAAGGGGTCAAGGATAAGCCCACAAGTGTTGAGGGAATGTAACCGAGACGACCCGGACGAGTCGATCGAGGAGGGGTAGCCTGATGTCCGGTGAGCGATCAGCGATGCTTGTGGATAACTTGATAGGCCAATTCTAACGAAGACCACTTAGTTGAAGTATTCCCGAGTGTGCATAAGCAACACCCCCGAGATGTCGGTGACAAAGCGTATGGTGAGCGTAAGGGGGAAAAAAAATCAAACTTATAAAAATGGCGAAGCGAGCGATGCGCGTTACGGGTCGAAACAAATATATTACCCGTCAGTGGCATAAGTCAGCGTGAACCCGATTAACAACTAACACAACATACACAAACAACCTGATCTGTAAATGTTTTGAGGGCAACCCATTGGATCGACAAAGAAAGTCAAAAGTTAAAACGGAGATCAGGAATTTCAACAAGGCGAGACCAACTCGCCTGGGAAAACAGCCATTCCCAGGTGGCATCAAGCAAACCGAGCGCGTTCGGCTAAACGAGATATGTTCAGTCAATGGGCTACCGGAGAACGGACTAGGTAGTTTTTACTTATACTACATATATGGTGGTTAGAGTGTGATAAGGGGAGTATTTGGAGTAAGCTACCCACCTTGTCGTTGCGCTACAGGTAAAAAAACTGAGGTATTTTACGACATCGGGTTAATATGTTATGAGAGATCGTGAGCAAAAGAAAGTGAGTATCGTATCATATCAGCAAATGGGCTAGACAAAACAAGTAAGAATGTACTAAATACCTTATGAACGAGCAGCGCCTTGTCGTCCTCCGCGACGCGAGCGACGTATGGGATGTAGCTGCGCGCGTGCTCGCCAAATCCGGCAGGCAAGGCGGCGATGTCGGTGGAACCCCGCGACCCGCAAACCTACCATATTCGGCAACTACCCGACCGTGCGCTGCATCTCACGACCGGCGTGTCTACATTTTATCGACGGCGCACAGGTAAAGGAGATGAGATAATGCACCCAGACAAGCCCTTCATAGCTTCACTGGCAAGGCGTGCGCATGGCTTGGCTGATTAGGTTGAATGCGTTCGACCATGGCTCCGTTCGTTTACTACCATGGTTCCATGACCAAGCGTGAGTACCGAGAAAGACAGCACCAATGCCTATAAATTCCTTGCTCGCCATCAAATGTAGGGTGATACACATATACTTACTGTACATGGCGCCGGGCCAATTTGACTATTCACACAAATAGCGGTGTACTAGCTTCATCAAAAAGGCACGGGGTGGTCGTATGCGAATTTTCACCTTGAGTCTGCTCAGTCCAACGTTTCGCTCAGACTTTCCTTTATCTTCATCCACACCTCTTTTGCACCCTCCAACGCCAACTTTTCGGCCTCTCCCAGCTCGGCGAGGGAAAACGCTCGGCCAGGACTCGCGCGATAGTTCGTCCAGATCATCTTGGCGGGCGGAATCGTAACAGCGCTGGGGTCATGCGTCTTATCGACGCCAAAAAGGAAAGCAAAACAGCCCGCATGAGATGGGACGTCGACATTGCGGGCGAGCTCTGCGACAAGTCGAGGCTGTGATGTAGTGGCAGTGACGACGACCGCACAAACGACGCCGCGCATCGGGATCGAGCCTGCGTTCAGCAGCGCGAGCGTGGTCGCGTTGATTTGCGTCGCGAGGCGCACGTCTGCGTCTAGTTCCGCGTCGGTTTGATGCGGGGAGAGCGTCTGCACGACGATTTGGATTCCTGTGCGTGGATGTTGCTTGAGGAGACACGCGCGTTCGAAGATGCCTTTGAGGGCCATCGCGGCGTGTTTTTCGGCGGTGCGAGGGACGGCGGTGAGTGGGCGGACATGAACATCGACGGTAGCACGGACGGGGTGTTCGGCTGCGAGACGGGGGGTGATAGGGCCGCTGACGGATGCGATGGCGGTGGTGTTCCCAAAGGCGAAGCGAGCAGAACCGTCCACGGCGGACAGGCCATCAAAGGCGATGTGAATTGTCATGGTCGACGTGGAAAGAGTGATTTATTTATCTTGGTCTCGTTTCCGTAATGGAATTTCTATAAACCATCGTCTCTAAAGCTTCCACACATCGCAGAACTCCGCCGAAAAACACGTCCTGAAAATCTCACTCTATTTTTCACGTCCCGAAAAACTGTTGAGGCTGTTATTTGTCGGTGTTTTTTCATATGACACACCTCGGCAATGTTGAGCTCTGTCGTCTTTACTTGCGACGTCGGCTCGACGACGTTTGACCGACACGATATGAGTATCCGCAAAGATTCAATTACATTATATCTTACATCGAGTTGACCCCTGCTAGATAAAATGTGCCTGAGATTAAAGAACATGCCGTGCCTCTACACGTGACTTGCGGACCATTCGAGGTTATTCCACAAACAAGTTATGACGGCATTACCCCTGAGCGGGGTATCTAATTACGTATTCTATGATAACTAAACCATTACATCGTCGAGAATAAATCCACATTGGACCCGCGTGCCATTGTGCGGCACGTCAACGGGATGCTGACCGGTTGACCCCATGTCCACCGTCACCGAAAAAATTCAAATGACAGATTCCCCCTAATTTGGACCCACGAGCAGATTGAGCGCTTTCTTCTCCAACATGATCCGGTGTCGCTGCACGAAATAGGCAACGACAATGTCGTCTCGGACTGGTTCGCCATCGGATTGAATAACAAACGCAGGCTTTTCCGTCTTTGACCTTGAAAAATAACACGTCGCGACGGGCCGTTCGAGATCGTAATCAGGGAAGATCTGTCGGTGGTACAGGTGGCAGGTGTGGGTACAGTGGTGGGAACGGCGGTGAGATTATCAGCGATAGCGTGTGAGGACGGGTGCGAGATGAACCCACCATGGTGTGCGATCGAGAAATCATCTTCCACACGCACGGTCCGTAGTCTGTGTCAAATGTAAACGTCGGTCTATCGTGTGCCAGAGTCGTGAGGTGCGTTGAGAGTGGAAGAAGCCGACTCACATCCCGTCGCGTATGTTTTTGCTCCGCTTCAACCACCGTTGTACGTTCACATTCTTTGTCGTTCTCCGATCGCCGTCCAGACAACGCTGCGGGAACGAAAGCGTGTCCGAGAAGAGATCACGGCGGTGGAGGATGGCTATGATACTGTCTGAGGCGTCACGTATTACCATCTTGCGAGCATCGCTGATGACATGGTAGATTGGGACGGAGGGTTGTGCATACACCACGATGTCGCGAGGATCCGTCGCACTGAGATAGTAGGACGTCGGCGGGGCGGGGGTCACCAACGTCACCTGCGAATTCATGTCACGAAAGAGAGCGGGACGAGGAACGAGCGTGGGGGTGAAATTTTAAGTCAGTTCGATTCCGTTATATACGAGACAGCCGGTTGTGAAACTTTTCCTGTCCATGTCAAAGTCATGTCGACTGACATGGCTAATGTCGCAATTTCCAAAAAAGGGTCGTGGTCAGTGTCGGCAAGTTCACGGCTTTTCACTCACCGACATTATGTTGTCCCTGCTCTCGTCCCGCCGCGCGCTTACTACGCTCTGCTCGAGAACGCCTACGAGGCGTCTGGCGACACCCGCCACGACAGAAACGGCACGTTTCCAACTCGTTTTTCCTTTCTTCATCTAAATGCGACACAGCTCTGTAAAACAGCTCTGTATGATTTTCACCTCCAACATGGTGCTAAAATGGTCCCGTTTGCTGGTTTCTCGATGCCACTTTTGTACGGGTCTGTCGGTCAAGGTGAGCTCTTCCTAGATCCACCCGGCCCTACCCGGCGTCCTCGCCCCTTGACGACCAACCCACTCGTCGACTGCAGTTGCTAGCCACACTCATGTCCGTACTTCCGTCGGGTTGTTTGACGTAGGACACATGGTTCAGTCGACGTGCGTTTCGTTTCGTTCTGCAGTCCTGGTCATAATAAATGATTATAATAAATAAACGCTGAATCGTGTTAGGTTCCGTGGTCCATCCGCAACAGCGTTTCTCGAGTGGCTCACACCCTCGTCGCTTGCCTCGCTTCAGCCCTACTCGTCCACACTCTCCGTTCTTCTCAACCCAAACGGTGGCATCATAGATGATACGATGATCACCAAACACGCCGAGGACGCTTATTATGTTGTCACTAACGCTGGTACGCGCGACAAGGATCTCACCTGGATCCGCGACCGACTCGCCGAATGGAACACGAGTGAACGTGCACAGACTGGTACGGTAGAACACGAAGTCATGGACGGGTGGGGTTTGGTTGCATTGCAAGGTATGTCACCCACGTGCCATACGCGACATGGATTCCATGTCCTCTTTACTCTTTCTCATCTTTTTTCTCCCTCTTAACATCTTTGGCATCGATGTAATCACAGGTCCGCAAGCGGCGCAATACCTCCAGACGCTCACCTCGTTCAACCTGGCTGCGTTGACGTTCGGGCGATCAGCCTATGTTCCTATCGAGGGATTTAATCTACACATTGCTCGAGGTGGGTATACGGGCGAAGATGGGTTCGAGGTATGTATCATGTGCATCCTGCTCCCGTCAAGCGCTGACGTCGGTAGATCTCGATTCCTCCCACGCAAACGGTAGACGTGACGACGCTCCTCGCGAAATCACCCGTTCAGCTGGCAGGTCTAGGTGCCCGGGACAGTCTCCGTCTCGAAGCCGGCCTGTGTCTGTACGGCCACGACATTGATGAGGAAACGTCACCCGTCGAGGCTGGTTTGACGTGGTTGATTGGTACAATCTCTATCTCTTTTTTTACGTTTTGATGCTCACTTACGACCAGGTAAGGATCGACGAGAGAAAGGGGACTTTATTGGTGCAGCGCGCGTGCTGAGAGAGGTGAAGGAGGGACCGAGCAGGCGTCGGGTTGGGTTGATCGTCGAAGGTGCGCCAGCCAGAGGTACGTTTTCTTTCTTTTTAAAAAGTAGTCGTGACGTCATGCGACGCCGTGCAGAGGGCGCACGGGTGTGTGTACCATCTGGATCTGAGAGCATCGGTGCGTCCCAAGTTTCTTTCTTGTCGTGACAGGTCACATATGAAGTAGGCGCGGTAACGTCGGGTATACCGTCACCAACGCGGGGTAAAAATATTGCGATGGCCTATGTCCAGACCGGGTGGCACAAAAAGGGGACCGAGGTAGGCGTAGAAGTGAGGGGCAAATTGCGCAAGGCCGAAGTGGTCGGGATGCCGTTTGTAAAGACGAATTATTGGCGCGGGTGACTTGATCTGATCGTGGCTTTCAACGCGATATGTAACCAACTGTGGGCTACGTACTGCGCGAAAGCCGGCATTTTGATACAGGTAACTTTTTTTTCCCCGTTCAGGTCGAGTAGGGGAGAATGCATGTGCATCATGACTTGTGCACCCAAGAACGTGTTTGACGTCGTGTCGATCAAGTCGCAGTTAGACCGCAGCTCTTTTTTTTTGGACACCACTGCAATTACCCGCACTACTCGGAGGTGCTCTCACCTGCCCTCTGAACCCTTTTCCACGAGTGACATGTCATTGTCTTTCGATGAGAATGGAATGTTGAGGATATTGCGTTGGTGTGTAGGTACTAGGTGGACCGTGTCGAAGCTTTCGTGTACGATTGTGGAGGCAGCAAGCATACAAAGCGGTATTCGACAAGCACATCATATAACATGCATTGACACAGTGACGCATTTCGATTAGATGTCCCCCGATATTGTGTATTCCTAATGGTATAAGGGTGAATGTTAGGAGGGGATTTGTTGTTGAGGAGAAATATCAAGGATAACCTATGTAGACGTCCAAGAAGGAAAGGGAATCACGCGGATATATCGGCAGCTATCATATTATTATGTAATCATATATTGCCTATCTGACTAATCTACGGGGTCGGAGTGTTCGGTTCAGCACAATTGTCACTCACACGGTATTCAAATATTCACATCCACTAGCATTCTGTACAGGACTTTCAGAATGCATGCACAGCTCAGTGATACATCGCTGCCACACGCTAAATACAGGTATGTGGGACCTTATATCTTGTGTCAAAAACCTATGATAGTTCTCAAGGCTATATGCATCGAAGTTAACCATGCTGCATGAAGCCCCTTCGTCTACTTTCTGTGGCAAACCATCGGGCTTGGCTAGTGGCGATCATTCGTGATAAGCAGCCGCTACTAATGCTTGGAATATTCTTTGTCCGGCATCGAATGATGGACGCCCAGTGCTGGGTTACTGCGCAGTTTCGCAGTGCCTTTCCCGCAGTCTCCATCTGTAAGCACACACATTTATACATAATGTACAACTACGTTCTCATTATACATTGCCCTATATTTTAAAACCTTGTTCCAGGTTTGACGTGTCTCTAAAACATGTCGCACAACGTCGCTATTAGGTTATTGCTATGGCTCTGGTTGTTGTCCGAGGCATGGTGTGCCCCGGCCCCCGACGTTCTGCCCGGTATCAAGATACCCTTGCGGGCAAGATCCCCATTGAGTGGTCTTGACGTTGTCCACCGTGGCCATCTTGCAAAACGTCAGCGGGATCTTGCGATCGCCAAGTTTACCCGACATGACGACCGAAAGCGGAGTACAGGATACAATTTGTACGCTTGGCTGCTTTCTTTTTCCGCATCATTTTGACGTCGTGTAGGCTCATCGATCAAGGCCTTGACTCTGGGTATGTCGCTGTTCACATTCGAGAGTGGACTTTATTGACCAAAGACGTAGATATATTGGCTCATTGGCAATTGGGACACCACTGACTGCGTTTGATGTCGTTCTCGACACAGGATCGTCGTGCGTCATGTGAAGACGCTCCCGCACACATGTTTATCACCCTTGAACGTTGCAGGGACCTGTGGGTGGTTGGCAACTCGTGCGATACAGGTTGTGACGACCTTCCGTCGTTTAACCCATCCTCTTCCTCTACGTTTCAAAACCTTTCCGAGTTGATTACTCTTACATACGGTGGAGGCGAAGCCGAGGGCTACCTTGCCCAGGATGTCGTCGAGCTGGCGGGATTTTCAGTCGAGAACCAAGGCTTCAGTATGTCTTGCTTGCATCGATCTTTATTTTTATTTACCGTACCTCAGCCGTGGTAGATGCGATATCGTCGGACTTTATCAGCTCCCCTCTTTCTGGAATCATGGGGTTTGGGTGGGAGACGCTTTCGGCAAGTCAACAAATGCCGTTTTGGCAATCGCTCGCGACCAATGGGGCAATGGACTCGGCATTGTTTGCATTCCAACTTAGAACGCAAGTTTCTTCTTTACTTGCAAATCGTGATGATGATCGTTGATTGATCGTGTAGATACTCAAACGATTCGAGCGCGAGCTCGTTGGAACCTGGAGGCGAGCTCACGATTGGTAAACCAATTTGCCCTACTCGCACAAGAAACTTTAGAAGAACTGACGCGTGGATGCGTTACATAGGATATACCAACACCAGCTTATACACCGGATCGATCGACTACATCAATATTCCCGGGACTCCGTCCTATTGGTGGCTCAACCTTGCATGTAGGTCTTTGGTTTACCCGTTCGAACAGAAGCATTGACGAGGCATGTAGCGTTGACGGTCCAGGGCACATCTATATCGATAGGTAGCGACGTAATGTCCGTCATCGATACTGGCACGACAAACATTGGTGGACCCTCGTCCGTTATCGAAGCCATCTATGCAGAAATTCCAGATTCGTCGCCTGCGACGGGCGAATGGGAAGGATACTATCAATACCGTACGCGTTCTTTTGTTTCTATGCGCATGCGATTAAATCTCTTGTAAAGCTTGCTCAACATCTGTGTCGGTTGAAGTCTCCTTTGGAGGCAACAGTTGGTCGATAAGTTCGGCCGACTTTGCGTACACGTCGATTAGCTCGAGCGAGTGTATCGGTATCTTCTTCATAGCGACCACCACCACGACCAGCACGAGCCCGGCGTGGATCTTTGGAGACTCGTTCCTTGTCCGTCTTTTTTCTTTTCTTTCTGTTGCTCGCCACTGACCGCTGCGGAAGAAAAACGTGTATTCGGTGTTTCAATACGACCCACCTTCGATCGGGTTCGCGACACTGTCTGCAGAGGCGATTGCACAGAATGGCGTCAGTGGTGCAGTTCCTTCGGCGACGATCGGGACGTCTGCGGCGACGGTGACCAACGCGGCTGGTAGGTCGCCGCGGGTGGAACGTCATACGCTCGTGTTCGTTGGCTTGCTCTCGTCGGCATCGTGGTTGCTGTGGTAGCTCTCTGAACCTTTCTTGATACTATATTCACTAGGCGGATTACTCGTATTTATATTCCAGGACGGACGGGCATCTCTTTTCTTTCTTTCTCTTAATATAGAATCTTCGCACAAGGTGGTGTTGCTCTCGACTTGGATGGCCCTGGTTGACCAGGGCGGGTGTGCATAAGTTACGCAAGGTTCGGTCGTATCAGCGAGAACTTGAATACGATCGACACCCAAGGCGAAAAAGCACGGGTCGGTTGGTCGGAGCATGTGCGTCGAGGTCACAGGTCACAGGACAGATCTCGTCCAAGCGTACACCCATCTCATTGCAAACCAGTCAACACTGCATCGTGTCAGTCCTACTCCCAGCAAGTCGAAGCAGACCGCTCTAAGTAACAATAAAATATCAGTTCATCCTGCAAGGCTTTATTAGTCTCGACTCGTGAGAGGACCTCAAATAGCGCGTACGAACCTTACGGTTTGATGAAAACTTTCAGAGTCCACAGACGGAGGCGTCGACTTCGACATAGGTGACATTAACTCTGCCTAGTTCGACCGCCAGTCCGCCCGTCAACGTGTTCATCGCCTCCTCGGACAAGTTGAACCCCTCGTCAGAAGCAGTATCCACTGCCAAGACGGGGAGCGTGATGTCGCCGTAGGTGACGTTGTAGCAAGTGCCGCATGCACGCGAGTCAAATCCAGTCACGGTGAACACCCCTCCGAGATTGGGGAAGGTGGGAAGAGAACCGAGGGTGGTGTACCCTAGGGTTTCGAGGCCATAGACGCCATTGGAACAAGTGACATCGTTCAACGAGAGCGAAGCGTCGTCGTACGTGGTGTTGTACGTGAGTGCCATCGTCGACTGCGCGAATGTGGGGAGTGCAAAAGCAAGGGCAGCAACAGCAAACGATGCGATTTTTATCATGATGATCGAAGGTGTGAGTAGGAAGAGGTGCTCTGTGTTGGATGAGTGCGTCGAGGCGACGAAGACTATCTCCTGGGTTGGGTGGGTTTAATAGAAGTTACGCTAGGTGCGGACGAGCACGGGCAGAGTATACCACCGCTGCTTTTGGAGCAGCTCGTGCAGCCAAGTACAAGTCCACATTGAAAAACGATCAGCTGGATGAACAGGACGGTGAGCCTGGACCGTCATCGGGTTGATGAAACCGTACGGCGTAGTGCAAGGTCCGCAAAGTGTTCCGGTCGACAGTATTCCGTTAGCACAGCAGTGTTCACGGGCGTACCGAGGTCATCGCACCCGATCCGTTATTCCCATGACGGATGTTTCATCCCTATTACACCTCTGCTCATCAATACTATCTCCGGTCACTAAACATGATGAATCAACAACCAGACCGGTATCGCATGGCAGACCTAGTTCGGACCTACTCTGAACTGAGGAAGTGCACGACCCCCTAATGTGATCCATTTCCTCGATGTGGGTCATCGAATGGTTATCCAGATGATGTGCATGAACCTTCGAGCTTAAATCAGGTGCCATTCTTTTCGTATGCAGTGCCGATTGTCTTAGAAGTCGGCGAGCGCGAGAGGTTGGAGGAAATGCGAATAGTCTATGCGTTCGTGGCTGCGTGCAAGTCGATGAAAAGAAAGGGAAGAGCGAGGGTGCGAGGTACGGTAGTGTGGGTAGAAGGTTTGTGCAGAGCTCTCCAAAAATGAATGAGTCGCTACTGAAATGAGAAGAGGAAGGAAAAATTCTCGAGGAAAGCGCAAATCTCTCGTCCCACCGCGCTGCAACAAACACGACGACGACGCTTTTCTGTCACCCTCGCCATTCTCATTGCAACAAACGCGACGACAGGACAGCGTAAACATTAGGGTTCCTCATTTAGGCTATTATGGCGCTATTATGGCGCTATTATGGGCTATTTTGGTGCCTATTGTTTGAACATGGAAACATTGGATTTTGTGGTCAGATTAAGACTCCGAAACTGCCGA
>JBBPUN010000478.1:0-12561 GCA_038094715.1 Heimioporus punctisporus | reverse complement strand
CGTAGAAAGTCGGGAAAAATGATAGAAATATCTAGAAAAATAGGGCGTGAATATGGGTTTCGTAACAACATCATCCAATGTCACATCTATCTTATCTTGTTTACTCTTGGACTCCTCATTCTCCATATCACGCCATGAGGAACAGGATTTGCATTCGAATATTCACGAAATGCTAATGAATTTTCGCTTATCATAGCCAACCCCTTGAAGGTGGCAGATGAAAAGTTTAACAGGAAAAACACTAACGATAACGAAGCTGAAGCCAATTGGGCAGGCGAACTGGACTGCTCAGGTTGGGATAACGTTAACGACACCTGGGGAGATAACGACGGCTGGGAAGAAGCAAACTCCATCCCATCCGAAACACCACGAAACATTCCTACAGACGTACCTGAAGATGACTGGGTCGACTGGGTATTCAACTACGTACGCTACGACCTAATCGAAGAAGTGGTATTGCGAGTTCAAGCCATATGTCTTATGAGAGCTCTACAGGAAAACCCAATTCCTGGATATGCTTGGATTCAACCCACTTCAACGGAGTCGTCTCCATCCATGACGTTCACAGAGTTTCAAGCCACAGGAGGCTTCCCCTTTAACAAAGATGAACCTATTTCCCTAACCGAGGAAGAAATCGACGCCCTCTAAATTGCCCAATATGGCGGCCCAACTAAGCGCAGCGATGCAAGCAGTATTTAATTCATCTATGGCCATGCAAGACCAGAAATTTCAGGCACTCATCACGGAGATTGCCGATCTACAAGTAGAAAACACAAATGTAAACACGGAGATTCAACAAAGAATCACAGAGACACAGCAGTTGGCAACTTTGGTCCAACAGCTTATGGATCAAATCACCATGTTACAAACAGCCGTGGCAGCGCTGCCAGCAGCACCAATGACCGTGCCACAACCCGGTCAAAAGGTAGAGATCTTTGCTGATCCAGGAGACTTTGATGGCACATGGTGGAAGTTTGAAGCCTGGTGGGCTAAGATGCAAGCATGGATAAATGTTAACAGTCACGCGATCACCGCCAGATCAGAAAAGGCAGTGTTAGCAGTACTCTCACGACTCAAAGGAAAAGATGCGACCATATTTGCACAATCACGAATTCACAAACTTACCACAGGACAAACGTATACCTGGGTAATGCTCGAAGACGAGCTCACAGGATTTTTCAGAAAGACTAATCAACGAGACAATTACGTTGCACAGCTGGAAAAGCTATTCCAAGGAGAAACCAAAACAGATCCTTACTTGGCAAGAATTGAATCCCTGCAAGTACTGGCTCAGATCTCAGGAGATCAGATGATCCGACACTTGGAAACTCATACACGAAAATCGATCATTATGAAAATGCTCGAAGATCATCCAAACCAATCCATGGATCCAATTTGGAAAGATCTTGATGCAATGGTCAAGAAAATACAAGAAGTAGGCAACACCCAAGAAGCAATACCAGTGCTTCTAGGTCAGACCTCACGACAAAACGATCACATGGACATCAGAGCTATGAGTACTCCACCATGATCTAACAATGCAATGAAATGCTACCTTTGCAATAGCCCTTCGCATCGCGCCGCTCAACATCCCGGAGTCAAGCAATGCCAAGATTGCAAATGGTACGGCAAGCACAAGAAAGGATGCAGAAGCTCTTCCTTTAATCTCGGAGGCAGCCAAACAATTAGAGCTGCAGAGATATGGGACAAGATAGTTGAAAATGAACAATACGAAGAACTATCAACTCTTCCACGAGCCATTCAAGGAATGAATTACGACGAAATGAAGGCATACTTCTACGATCTAAAAGATGCCGAAATACGTGCTACAAGTAGCAAGGGAAAAGATCCTGCAGTGTGATTAATCTGGGTAAACACACTGCCACGAAGACCAATCAGGTAAGGAATAGATACGCCCCACTAACGATTGAACAGATGATTCTTGATTACAACGAATGTAACCTATCTCATCATACTCAAGCAGGGCCTTCTGTTGCACAGAAGCTCACCTGAGGGTCTAAATTGGGGCTTAATTCTGCTTTACAACATATTCCACCTAAAACCCCAGAGAAGCTTTATGTAAAATGAAATCACGAAGCAGCAATGCTACCTATGAAAGGATCAGAAGCCACAGCAGGTTACGATCTATACACAGCTGAAGAATTAGAAATTCCCAGCATGGCAAAAGGCCTAGTCAACACAATGATATCAATTGCCATCCCGACAGAATGTTACGAAAGGATCACATCACGAAGCGGTCTAGCAGCAAAGAGCCACGTTTACGTAGGAGCAGGAGTAATTGACGCCGATTATAGAGGAGACATGAAAGTTCTTTTGATGAACTTCTCTCCCAAAACGTTCAAAGTATCAAA
Source organism: Heimioporus punctisporus (assembly GCA_038094715.1). Lineage (NCBI taxonomy): Eukaryota > Fungi > Basidiomycota > Agaricomycetes > Boletales > Boletaceae > Heimioporus > Heimioporus punctisporus. Next base: position 10,189 of record JBBPUN010000478.1, on the reverse strand, counting down.
AGGAGATCGCATAGCCCAATTGATATTGGAAAAGATCTCAAACGCATCAATCGAAGAATGAAAAGAACTCAACAACACTAAACAAGGATCCGCAGGATTTGGATCAACTGGCAAAGCCATACGAACGATCAATCCCCAACGAGAACTGAAGCTTAATCTAAAGATCTGCCCAACCAAACGAACCAACAACTTTTTCACTACTACAGCACTTTTGGACTCAGGAGCCAATTGTGTATTCATTGATCACACCTTCGCAGAAAAGAAGGGCCTAACGCTCAGAAAATTGGAAAGATGAATAGAAGTTTTCAATGTTGATGGAACAGAAAATTCCGCTGGATGAATCACCCATGCAGCAGACTTAGTCATCAACTAAAACGGACATCGAGAAACTGTCACAGCAGAAGTGACCAACTTAGGAAAGAATGAAATGATTCTCGGCTATACATGGCTAAAGAAGCACAATCCAGATATAAACTGGGAAACAGGAGAAATCACGATGAAAAGATGTCCACCCATGTGTTACCATTTACGCCCAAAAGGATCATGGTTACGAACCATCGAGAAAGAAGAAACAGAAGCAGGACTTCATCAGTACCAAATACAAATTGGTCAGAAAGTGAATGAAGCACTTTCGAAACTGATTAATGATAAACGACGACCAGAAGAACTAGTTCCGAAAGAATACCACGAATTCCTTTCTGTATTCTCCCAAAAGGAATCAGAACGGATGCCCATACGAAAACCATGGGATCATGCTATAGAACTCAAAGACACGTTCAAACCTAAGAAGGGACATCTAATCCCCTTATCACCAAATGAGCAAAAGGAAGTCTCGGATTTTATTGATGACCAATTACGCAAGGGATATATACGACCTTCTAAATCCCCTCAGACTTCACCAGTCTTCTTTGTACTAAAGAAGGATGGAAGGAAGCAAATGGTACAGGATTACTGATACCTAAACGAACATACAATCAAGAACAATTACCCACTTCCCCTCATCTCTCAACTTGTTGACAAGTTGAAAGGAGCTAAGATGTTCACGAAAATGGATTTACGATGGGGATACAACAATGTACGAATCAAAGATGGAGATGAATGGAAAGCCGCATTCGTGTGTCACAGAGGATCCTTCAAACTGCTGGTCATGTTCTTTGGACTCTGCAACTCACCGGCCACATTCCAAATGATGATAAATGAAATATTTGCAGACATGGAAGACGTGATGGTTGTATACATCGACGATCTCATGATCATTACAAAAACAAACAATCCCAAGAAACACAACAAAATAGTAAAAGAAGTCTTACGACGACTATGAGAACACGATTTATTCGTCAAACCAGAAAAATGCACGTTTAGAGCAAAGGAAGTAGAATTCCTCAGAATGACCGTGTCAGACCAAGGAATAAAGATGAATGATGACAAGGTAAAAGCCATTCTGGAATGGCCAGAACCAAAAATGGTAAAAGGAGTAAGAAGCTTCCTAGGACTCGCCAACTTCTATCGAAGATTCATAGAAGGCTATGCCCAAGTGGCCAGACCACTGATAGACCTCACAAAGAAGGACGTTCCATTTCAATGGATGGATCAACGACAAGAAGCGTTCGACACGCTCAAACGACGCTTTACCACTGCACCCATACTAGCATTCCCTGATAACAATAAAGAATTCTGCCTAGAAACCAACGCATCAGATTACACCACAGGAGCAGTGCTCTCAATACGAGATGACAACAAATGGCATCCAGTTGCCTATTCTAGTCACAGCATGTCACCAGAGGAACGAAATTATCCAATAGCAGACAAAGAAATGCTCAGTGTCATCAGAGCACTAGAGCAATGGAGACACTACCTTGAAGGTAGCCAATACGAATTTGAGATATGGAATGATCATGCCAACCTCCAGTACTTCATGAAACAACAAAACCTCAACAGACGACAAGCCCGTTGGGCACAGTACCTCTCACATTTCAATTTCAAATGGATCCATAAAGCAGGAACTTCAATGGGAAAAGCAGATGCTCTCTCTCGAAGAGAAGATCATTCACAAGGAGCAAATGACGATAACAAAAATGTAACAATCATACCCGAAGAAAGAATCGGAGTAACGAAAGTAGTAATACATGATGACGGAGATGAAATCATTATGCTCATAAAGAATGCCACGTCAAAACTAAAAGAAGAGTACGTTCAAAACATTAGTCAAAAACATCAATTGGAAATGAAAGATGAATTCATTCGAACTGCAAAAGGACAGTTGTTTGTACTAGACGAAGAAGACTTACAGAGAAAAATAGTTACCAAACACCATGATACACCGGTTGCAGGACATCCAGGGATAGACAAAACCACCAAAATACTTCAACGACATTACTTTTGGCCAGGAATGACTCAATATGTAAAAGAATACGTTACTCGATGTGACAAATGCCAAAAGATGAAACCCATGAATTACACCATGCATGGAACTTTACAGCCACTTCCAGTACTGGAAGGACCATGGAAAGAAGTCACAGCTGACTTCATTACTGATCTACCCACATCAAATGGTTACGACACTATCCTAGTGGTAGTGGATAGATTTTCCAAAGAAGCAGTCTTTATACCGACCACGAAGAATGTTACTTCCCTCCAAACCACACAACTCTACCTAGAACAAGTATGGAAGCAACACGGTCTTCCAGATTCAATAGTTTCCGACAGAGGACTGCAATTCGCATCACAGGTGATGAAAGAAATTTGAAAACAGCTACAAATTACGCCGAAACTCTCAACCGCATTCCATCTGCAAACAGACAGACAATCAGAATGAGTAAACAGAGACCTACAACAATACTTACGACTCTTCATTCACAAACATCCGCAGCAATGGTCAAAATGGTTACCAATTGCTCAGTTTTCCTATAACACAAAGAAACACACCGCTATGTCACACTCTCCCTTCGAAGTCACAAGAATATATCTTCCACGAATGGGCATAGAACCCCGAGACAATGGAAAAGTGCCAGCCACTTTCCAATTCACGAATGAAATAAAAAACACATTAGATTCCACACGAGACAGTCTCGAACAGACGAGACAATGCATGAAATCGCAGGCCAATAAACACTGATCAGATGCACCTCATTACGCCATCAGAGACCAAGTTTGGCTCTCCACAGAGAATCTTAAACTCCCACGTCCTTCAAAGAAGTTGACGGAAAGATGGCTTGGACCATATACCATATGAAACTCATCGGCCCAAATGCAGTTGAACTGCGATTACCACGCACCATGCGAATCCACCCCGTTATTAACATCTCACAAATCAAACCTTACAAAGAACGTCTCAAAGGGCAACCTATCATTCGCCCGGGACCAATCATGGTAACGGAAGATCGTGAAAACGAATATGAAGTTGACTTCATCGTTGATTTATGCTTACGCAACAGAAAGCTGCAATACCTCGTCCATTGGACAGGTTACAATGATACCAAAAGAACATGGGAACCATTATCCAATCTATCACATGATACACTCCACTACTTCAGGGGCTATAGGACCTGATACACGCAGGTGCAGTGCAGAGGGGCCGGGACCTAGCACGGAGGGCAATTCTGGTGGTCGGAAAGAGGGTTCCGGAGTTCCGGAAGGGTCTAGGATGATAACTAAGTAAAAGGGGGTTGTAAGGTCAATAGAAAAGTATAGGAAATGTAAATGAATCAAACTCGACACGGGGTGGTCGCAAATACACCCATCAAAGCTGGAACTGCAGTGATGGGGGAAACCACCAAGAGAACTCAACTTGGAGTTCTCTGGCATGATTTATTCGGGTTTATATACTCTACAGATATTTGTAGTTATATACATTGTATCTACAGATTGTTCAAGGGTTCTACCCAGGGTATAAAGAGGGTTCTATTGTGTTAGTATGCAGGTTATGAACCAGTGTCAGGTATAGGGGTTCTGTGACAAAGAACAGCGCACTAGGGGCGTGGGATTCATGTATAAAAATGGAGGGGCGCATAGAATGGAAGCATAGGTTATAGGGTTTCATCATAGGGCATAGGGTAGGAGGGTGGTTCCAGAGTGTTCCAGAAGTGTCTGGGAGGGTTGTTCCGGTCGGAATGCTCGGAAAGGTGTTAGGAAGGGATAAGGGTCATTTTAGGACATATTGGAATAGTAATACATATATATATTTGCTCTAGAGTGGTTAAATAGTCTTTATGGTGACTTTGGTACTTGAGAGGATGTGTAAATAGTTTGGAAAGGTAGTTCCAGTCCGGAAGGGCTCGGAAGGGTCGGAAGGGTGATCGGAAGGTGTGGGGGTACTTTGGGAAGCAAGGGGATAGCTAGAAATGACTGTAGTATTGTTTATAGCGTTCTATACATAGTGGGGGATATGTTAAGTGTTTATTCTATTGAAGTGGCCCATTGTGGGTCGGAATGGGTTGGGACAGTGCATTGGAACAGTGGTTCCAGTCGGAACATTGGAAAGAAAGTGAGATTTTCAGTCATATGTTACATCACATGCTAAGGAAGCAATTTCGGACTTCCACCGTTCCCATCCGGCAGCTCCACAATGAATTCAGCCGGCTGAATCACAATTCTACTATCTATTCTTCCACATTCCAATAGAACAACCCACGTGCCCACCGTCTCGACAACCTTTTAGTTGCCTGGAAGTCGACCTTTAGAGAGGGGGTAGTGTTACGAAACCCATATTCACACCCTATTTTTCCAGATATTTCTATCATTTTTCTCGACTTTCTATGACAACATCTAACCTCTACAATACGAAAGCCAATAAGTGCTGACTAACGCATCACAAGACTACGGTCTAGACTCACGACACGTGTTTCCTTTCTATTTCCACCTTGAGTCATTCTTTTCATTTCTGCTTCTTCTATTCTAGACTTCACATTCCAGACCGCATGCTAGAAGCATGTCGGCCTCACCTTTTTAATTACCACACCTCGTTTCTCTTATCTTTCATTACTGCTCACAGCCTCTTTCACTTCCACTCTTCTTAAGGCTGTGGTACAGCATTCTTGATCCCCATTGCTTCTTTCTGACTCACACAGACTCTGCCTGACTTAGCCTTATCTCTAGGGCTAAGGGCATGGACTTATATAGTATTATTAGTGACCAAACATGTACAAACAGATAGTAGTATATAAGGCCCAAGAGCCAGCCAAGAGGACCTCAGTTCGTCCTCTTTGGTTTTCCCTCTACAACCAACGGACTCAGAGAACACCGATCTCGCTTTCTCTTTCTCTTTCTTTATGACAATCCTCAGTGAGTGGCCTATAGCTTTAAGTGGTTGTAGGGTTGCTTCAGTGCCAATATGTGATGTATGGTCTAGACCTATGTCATATGATGTGTCATATGACCAGTCTTGTGACTGTACTTGAGTGAGTACAAGACAAGGTCTGAAAGAAGCAAAATTAAATGAAGTAAAATAAGGAAAAATAAGGAAAAAATAGTGGGAGAATATAGAACTCGTAAAAAGTTCATTAAAAGTACTTTCACATTTCCTCTGTAGTTGGCATCAATGAGTCCTACTCCTATATGTATGTACATGGTTCTTTGCAGCTAAAATGCTTCATGAAGCAATTCTTTCATAACATCCTTTTGGGATGGCAACTGATATCATTGTGTTGACTAGTTCTTTCGTCATGCTGGGGATTTCTATATTCTCAGCTGTATAAAGATTATATCCTGCTGCAGCTTCTGATCCTTTCATAGGCAGTTGCACTGCTTTATGATTTCTTTTGATGTAAAGCTTTTCTGGGATTTTTGGTAAGTTAGATTGTAAAGTAGAATTGAGCCCCAGTTTAGACCCCCAGGTGAGCTTCTGTGTTACAGAAGGCCCTGCTTGGATATGATGAGATAGGTTACATCCATCATATTCAAGGATTGTCTGTTTGATTGTTAGCAGCACATATCTATCCCTTACCTGATTCAGTCATTGTGCAATGTGTTTACCCAGACCAATCACATTGCTGGTTCTTTTCCCTTAGTGGTTGTAGTGTATATTTTGGCATCTTTGAGTTCATAGAAGTATGCCTTCATTTTGTTATAATTCATTCCCTGAATGGCATGTGGGAGAGTTTGAGGTTCTTCATATTGGTCAGCTTCAACTATTTCATCCCATGTGTCTGCAGCTCTTATTGTTCAGCTGCCTCCAAGATTAAAGGAAGAGCTTCTACATCTCTTTTTGTGTTTGCCATACTATTTGCAATCTTGGCCTTGCTTAACTCCAGGGTGTTGAGTGGCGCAATGCAAAGGACTGTTGCAAAGATAACATTTCATTACAGGATTAGATTGTGATGGAGTACTAGTTGCTTTGATGTCCATGTGATCATTTTGTTGCAAGGTTTGGCCTAGAAGCACTGGTATTGCTTCTTGGGCATTGCCTACTTCTCATATCTTTTTGATCATTGCATCAAGATCTTTCCAAATGGGGTCCATAGAATGGTTTGGATGATCTTTAAGCATTTTTGTAATTATCAATTTTTGTGTATGGATTTCCAAGTATTGGATTATTTGATCTCCTGAGATCTGAGCCAATACTTGCAGGGATTCAATCCTTGCCAAGTAAGAATCCATCTTTGTTTCTCCTTGGAATAGCTTTTCAAGCTGTGCAGCATAATTGTCTCGTTGATTAGTTTTTCTGAAGAATCCCATAAGCTCATCTTCAAGCATCATCCAGGTGTATGTTTGTCCTGAAGTGAGTTTATGGACTTGTGATTGTGCAAATATAGTGGTATCTTTTCCTTTCAATTGTGAAAGTACTGTGAGTACTGCTTTCTCTGATCCAGTGGTTATTGTTATGAAACTCATATTTGTTATGAAACACAGATTCATGCCCTATTTTTCCAGATATTTCTATCATTTTTCCCAACCATCTACAACAACATCTAACCTCTATGATATGAAAGCTAACCAATGCTGACTAATGTATCACATGACCATGGTCTAGATTCACAACATGTATCTCCTTTCAATCCCCACTTGAACTCACTCTTTTTATTTCTGCTTTTTTTATTCTAGACCTTTTGCTTTTAGACCACATGCTAGATGTATGATGGCCTCACCTTTTTAATTACCATGCCGCGTTTCTCTTATCTTTCATTACTGCTCACAGCCTTCTTAACTTCCACTCTTCTTAAGGCTGTGGTATAGCATCCTTGATCCCCATTGTTTCTTTCTGACTCATACAGACTCCATTTGACTCAGCCTTATCTCTAGGGCCAAGGGTACAGATTTATATAGTAATATTAAGTACCAAACATGTACAAATATATAAGTAGTATATAAAGGTCCAAAAGCCAGCCAAGAGGACCTCAGTTCGTTCTCTTTGGTTTTCCTCTACAACTAACAGACTCCCTTAAAACACCAATCCCCAAGTTTCCTTTCCACATCAATTCTAAGTGAGTGGCCTTTAGCCTTAAGTGATTGTAGGGTTGCTTCATTAGGACAAACTCTTTCTTATGCTATACCCCATTCAACACAGGACTAGCTACCCTTCGCCTTACACTACAAAACCTTGCTCAACTGCACTCATGCTAGAAGTGCATTTCTGAGAAATCCTTTGTAGATAATCTTACCGATGCCCTAGTGGCATTCCCATGTTTTCTATCTAGTGCAGGCCACTTCTTCCAACATTAAGTGTGAAGAACTCAAGACTGGTACATACATCTTAGATACTGTAGTACAGGAGCAGGATCAGGAGACTGTCAACTCTCCATCAGTTTACCAAGAACACTGGGACAGCCCAACCCCAGTAAACCATTACGAGGGGGCATACAACCTCAACAACGATAAAGCATACAAGGGTATTCAGGATGAGCAGCCACCAGTAGTAGTCACCACCTTTCCCTCATGCTCCCCCACACCTATAGCTTGGCCCGTCTTCTGAGAGTTTCTAGAAGATGAAGTATACAACATCATCTGGGCAGCAGAGATCCAAGCCTGAGAAGAACAAGAATGGCAAGCAGAGATTGCTGCTGAAGCATGAAGACAAGGGTACCAACAGGCACAGAGAATACTCGCCAACATCAGACAGAGGGTCTATGGAACCCTGCCCCTTGTTCAAGCAGCCAGAGAATGGCTGGAAAATTTGAGAGAAAGACGAGAGCAGTACAGAGAATGCCACCAAGTATGATTTAAAGAACCCTGGTGGAGCAGGATTGAACACAAGGGACAGATTTTCTCATTGTGACTGAGATGAGCTTTGGAGGCTTCCTGCTGAACACCCTACTAGCAGAAATAGAACTGCTATTTTCACAGGACAAATGTACACCTGGGTAATGCTTGAAGATGAGCTTATAGGATTCTTCAGAAAAACCAATCAAAGAGACAATTATGTCGCACAGCTTGAGAAGCTATTCCAAGGAGAAACCAAAATGGACCCTTACCTGGCAAGGATTGAATCTTTGCACATATTGGCTCAGATCTCAGGAGATCAGATGATCCAACACTTGGAAACTCATACACAAAAATTGATTATTGCAAAAATGCTTGAAGACCATCTAAACCGATCTACAGATCCAACTTGGAAGAATCTCAATGCAATGGTTAAAAATATACAAGAAGTGGGCAATGCCCAAGAAGCAATTCCAGTGCTTCTAGGCCAAACCTCATGAAGAAACAATCACATGGACATTGGAGCTACGAACACCCCACCATGATCTAACACTGCAATGAAATGCTACCTTTGCAATAGTCCCTCACATTGTGCTGCTCAACACCCTGGTGTAAAGCAATGCTGAGATTGCAAATGGTATGGCAAACACAAGAAAGAATGCAGAAGCTCTTCTTTTAATCTCGGAGGCAGTCAATCAATTAGGGCTGCAGAGACATGGGACAAGATAGTTGAAAATGATCAATATGAAGAACCATCAACTCTCCCATGAGCCATTCAAGGAATGAATTATGATGAAATGAAGGCATACTTCTATGACCTAAAAGATGCAGAAATACACACCACAACCAGTAAGGAAAAAGAACCAGCAATGTGATTGATCTGGGTAAACACATTTGCATTATGATCAAAACAGGTAAGGAATAGATATGCCCCACTAACTATCAAACAGACAATTTCCAACTATGATGAATGTAATTTATCTCATCATACCCAAGCAGGGCCTTCTGTTGAACAAAAGCTCGCCTGAGGGTCTAAATCAGGGCTTAATTCTGCTTCAAAATGTATTCTGCCTAAAAACCCAGAGAAGCTTTATGTAAAACGAAATCACGAAATGGCAATCTTGCCAACAAAGGGATCAGAAGCCACAGCAGGCTATGATCTATATGCAGCCAAAGAATTAGAGATTCCTAGCATGGCAAAAGGCTTAATCAATACCATGATATCCATCACCATCCCATCAGGATGTTATGGAAGGATCACCTCAAGAAGTGGTATTGCAGTAAAGAACCATGTCCATGTAGGAATAGGTATAATAGATGCAGACTACAGAGGAGATGTGAAAGTACTCCTAATGAACTTCTCTTCTGAAAAGTTCAAAGTCTCGAAAGAAGATCAAATTGCCCAATTGATATTAGAAAAGATCTCTAATGCCCCAATAGAAGAATGAAACAAGCATAACGAAATCAAACAAGGATCTGCAGGATTTGGATCAATGGGAAAAGCCATATAAACAAACAACCTCCAATGAGAATTGAAACTCAATCTAGAAATTTGTTCAATGAAAAACACTAAACAATTTCTTAAAACTAACACATTACTTGATTTAGGAGCCAACTGCATATTCATCAATCAAACTTTTGCAGAGAAAAAGGGATTACCTCTCAGAAAACTGCACAAATCCATAGACATTTTCAATGTTGACGGAATGGAGAATTCTGCCGGAAAGATAACTCACACCACAGACCTAATACTAGACTATGATGAACACTGAGAAACAGTCACCACAGAAGTAACTGATTTAGGAAAGAACAAAATGATTCTTGGTTATACATGGCTAAAGAAGCATAATCCAGACATAGACTGGATGACTGGAAAGATCACAATGAAACGATGTCCACCTACATGTTACCATTTATGACCAAAAGGATCTTGAAGCAACCCTACAACCACTTAAGGCTATAGGCCACTCACTGAGGATTGTCGTGAAAAGAAAGAGAAAGAGAAAGGGAGATCGGTGTTCTCTGAGTCCGTTGGTTGTAGAGGGAAAACCAAAGA
>JBBPUN010000477.1:0-12568 GCA_038094715.1 Heimioporus punctisporus | reverse complement strand
GTAGAGATTATCCGTGAACCGATATGAGAGTATCCGCGTCCCTTCCTGTGAATGTAAGATTGCCTCTTCGTATAAGGGCGGGTAAGGGCGGGAGAAAGTTTGGAGTATTATCTCCTGGTATGACCGGATCTATACCTTGTCCTAGTCATCCGTTTCATTTTCGGAGTCTTTTGTTGCTCCTTCTGTTATGACTGGATCTATGTCTCGTCCTAGTCATTTGTTTCATTTGATGGGGCTAGCTCTGTGGCTGCTCGTGTTGCTAGGTGTGACGGGGTAGCTGTGCTCCTCTTCGTCGTTTCGTAGTGGTAGAGCTAGCTCTTGTGGCTGCTCGTGTTGTTAACTGTGACGGGGTAGCTATGCTCCTCTTCGTTATTTCGTAATGGTAGAGCTAGCTCTTGTGGCTGCTCTGTGACGGGGTAGCTGTGCTCCTCTTCGTCATTTCGTAATGGTAGAGCTAGCTCTGTGACTGCTCTCCGTTCGTTCGTTTAGGGGGTACCGTCTCTTTTCTTGTGGTGTGGTGTCGACTAGCCACTTGTGATCAATTTCCTCTGCTTCGTTTGGTGGCGAAGAAGGATCTTGGGTCCTAACAATTGGTTGCGTGTAATGTTTCGCCATTTTAGGTCTTTATTACCGCTGGGTTTTGACAAAGGCCCTATTCCAATTGAAGTGATTGCCCAGAGAGGATTCCTGTCCCCAATTGATTCCTCATAGACTTTTTATCTTCGGCGTCTATGTGCCGTGTCATAAACAGAAGACGAGGCATCGACCTGGTTCTTCTGGCAACGAAGGTATACCAGTAAGGGAGCTCGCAGTTTGCAAGGCCGCTTTGCCCTAGGCTTGGTATAAAAAAAGTGATGTCTCGGGGTGCGAGCGTACTGAGAAGGGCTCGCTGAGACGGCGGTATTCCAGAGGACAAGGGGTGTCTGTTCTTCAAGGCACTCGCTTCGATAATCTATACCGAAGGGTTATGATCTTGAAGGATTAATCACAAAGATGGCGCCCCATCTTTCAAGAGGTTGTGCACCCTCTTGGCCTTGTCGTTAGAATAAAATTTGACTAATGATCCCGTCCTCTCTCTGGCCTTTTGGCGTCTAGCCCGGCTTCTTGATGAGAGGGTATCATCCTGTTCATTCGGATCGGTGGATGTGACTGGTCCACTGTCCTTTCCGCAGGGTAGACTCATCCCTGGTCCACTTTTTGTGGCCTTAGGGTAGATGCGATCTTCGTCAATGCAGGTCGGATCGTGATGGGATTCTTGAGATGTTTGTGAGAGTTTGTCCAGATCTTCAATCTAATGAGTCCGGTCTCTTTATCTCTCATCCCCTGGATTGTTGATGCCTCTTTTGGGATTTCCTCAGCTGGTACTTTGCCCATTGAAGCTAATCCAGATTCGTCATCGCGGAGGGTTTGTGCCATAGGTCGGCTTTGGTGGTCTTGTTGCCCCGCCTGACCAAGGTATGACCTTTCTCTGGTCATATCGTTTTGCTCCTTCCGATCAAGATTTGGCTTTTCACCTTCGAGACTCCTTTGCCCCGCCTGACCAAGGTTTGAGTCAATCAAACCTGGTGGCTTTTCATCGGCCTTTGGTCTTGCTTGATTATTCGTATGACGTTTGGTATCTTTATACTCCTCCATCAGGAGTTGGATGAGATATTCCTCATTCCTGAAGTAGCGCTCTTGCCAACAACACCAGGGGGCTCTCTTCCTCGAGCTCCTCCTGTCGTGCGTACCAATATGGCTTGGGAGGCGTCTGGTGGGTATTTTTATACTCCTCCTGCAGGAGTGATCTATCCTTGTGCAGCCTGAGCACTATGCTTAACTCCGTGACTTGTTTGTCAACGTCTTGTACTGATGTCCAGACTTTGGTCACTTTTGTCTGCGTGATCCATGGAGTTCTTTCCTGTCTGCTTCTCTCTTTATGGAGGCAGAGGGTAACGTCGACTTTGGCCATCTCCTGGCTTATGTCCTGCGTTACGGCTCGTAGGCGTGTCACTTTGGTTTGCGGCATCGACCGCTGCACTTCTTCTATGAGCGTGTGCTGTGATGGCTGATGTGATGAGGCAATGGTAGCTCTTGTCGAGCTTTCGGGAGTGTATGAGTGTCGTCGAGGACGTCTACTGGAGCGTGGGGGCCTCTGCATTTCGTGATGCGTAGATTGGGCTCCTTTCCACATGAGGTCGTGCACAGCACGCCTTTCTTCGTCGTTCTGTACTCGTATGACCTGTATGTCTTCTCCTCTACATGCGAAGGACATTTCGTCGTCGTCTTCTTCGTCATGAATAACCATTGGGTCATCGTTAACAGTCTTGTTATTTTGTTGTGAACTTGCCATCAAAGTTCTACGGTGCATCATGGCGTGCACAGCCTTATACAACCGGCAAGTGAACTGACAGAGTGACTGGAGGGAGTCTTTAAGCATCATCGCAAGGACCTGCCTTATGGACACTATTCCCGTTATCCTAGAGTAAAGGACTTGGCTTTGGTATGCCTTAGAGATGGAGGAATAGAGGCGACAATAACAAGACTGGGGAGTCTTGTGTCGCTTGGGGCCCGCCCCTTATATACTATTCTACTGTTTGTACATGTATGGTCGTGTATGTATCTATTAGTGTCCGTGTATAGTAATAAGCTATGCTCTATGAGTCATAATGAGTCGTAAGAAGGTGCGGAGCCGTCAAGGCGATGCCAGCGCAGTCATGCCGAGTCATAATGGAGTAAGGGCTATGACGAGGCTGTTTGTGATGAGTCATGATGATGGTGATGGAAGTCATGACGAGTCATTAGAAGGCGGAGGCTGTGGTATAGCCTTGCTGCGCAGCAGCGGAGATTAAAGGAGGCAGCGCAATGCTGTGCCGTGACTCGTATAAAGTCATGCGGTAAATGTGCCGTTGGTTGATAAGACTAGGTTGCGCATTGCGATGCTGGATGAGTGTTTAAGATATAATGGAAGAAGCGGAAATGAAGTGCATGAGGCATCTAGCCTCTGCATAGCCATACACAGCACGGAAATGAAGAGCAGAAGTAGAAGGCTGTGTATGGTGACCACGAGTCAATGGTCTAGACTTGTCATGTGATATGTCATGTGATGTGACATGTGACCAGTCACGTGACCATCTGTTGACAAGTTGCACGACGAAGTCTGCAAACGAGTAAAAGAAAAGAAATAAAATGCGGAAAAATGATGGAAAAATGATGGAAAAATGAGGGTTCGTAACAGTTTCTTTGTTTGACGAATCAGGGAAGAGGACGTTGGTAGAGATAGTCCATTTGATGGTTCCTTGATGGTTTTGAGTCCCATCAATGTTATATGCAATAAGTGGTTGGGGGAGTTTGCAAATTCCGAGTCTGAGAGGTGGGACAAGAGAGGAATCAATGAAATTGTTGGTGGCTCTGCAGTTGATCAGAGCAGTGGTGTTGATGCTTTGAGATCCTACTTGTAGTTGGACAGGAAGGTGCATGGTTCGTTTATTTGCTAGTCCTACAAGTACAGTAGAGATATCTAAGGAGAGGGAAGGAGACGTTGACACTTCTTCCCTTACTGAAAATCCGAGGGAGGTTCTTCCTTTGGAGTATTCTCGAAACAGAGTTTGAGGGTTTGAAGGATTTCTCCTTTGTCTTTTCCAGCAGAGCGAAGGTTGTTCACATAAGTGTCAAGGGTGGAGGTTGACTTGGCTGGGGGAGGGGGAGCAACAGAGGCATTGGTTGATTGGATCTGTTGGGCATTTCTAAAGGGGTTGGTGGAGATGGTGGGTCAAGGGTTGGGAGCAGAGGATGTGAATGTACAGCATTGTTGAGCATTGTGTCCTTTTTTGCAGCACCTAAGGCTGAGACCTTCTTTGAAGCATCTGGCCCATTCTGCAAGGGTGAGTTTGGAGAGACGAACTGTGTCTACCTCCATAACATTGGGGTCTGGGGCTGAAGAGTAACTGGTGAAGGAGGAGGGGGTCCTATGTCCCTTGTGAAGGGCTGCGATGTGAGCTTTCTGAGTGTGGAACATTTTAGCTTTGTCAATCCAGTCATTTATCATAGTGGGGAGGAAGGATCATGGAGAGGATCATGGTCGTCAATTGTTGGTCCAATCCTAAAGAGAATTGGTTGATGAAGGTGGTCTGGTCAGAGATCTTGGCTTTAGCGGCGAGGTTTTGGAAGTCGATGATGTACTTTTGGAAACCATCGTCATTTTCTCTGTCTGGTCATTTGGTGGATTTCTGGGTGAGGCAAGCGAGTTCATGGTGTGCTGTGGCTTCTGTGTCGAAGGGGTAGAAGGTGGATTCAAAGTTTGTGACGAATTTGTCAAAGGTTTTCTCAGAGTTAGCAATGTTTCCATCGTTAAGGCGATCATACCACATTTCTGAGAAGGATATTCCTCATTCTTTGCTCATCTTATTCAAGGTGGTCATGATCTTAGTCTGATCGCTGTTGTAAAGCAAGGAGTTGATGGAGAAGTAGGCCTTCATGGCTTTGATCTATTGAATCGCATCAGAGGGTTCTCCAGAGAAGTCTGTGGGGAGAGCAGCTTTGAGTTCGGTCATTTTGGCTGGGGGAGTGGTTGCTGGTGTGGGGAGGATGGCTGGGACAATGGGTGGTGGAGCTAGGGTTGCTGGGGCTGGGGTTGGTACTGTGGGGTTGCTGTGGTACTGTGAGCCAAGGATTCTGCAACATCTGAGGGTTGGTGCTAGGAGGGTTCTTGGATGCAAGGGCTAGAGGGTGCTGTGGGTGTTTCCTCATCAGAGGACTCTGGGAGGCAAAGGCGAGATATGTTGTCTGGGGTGGGTCCTTCTCCTAGATAGGAGGGACGAAGGAGATTCTCGATCTTTTGTTATGCGAAGTGTGCTCTTGGGGATCAACCAAAGACTGACCTACTGGCAGGACACTCATGAAGAGGTACAACTCAGCCAGAGGGAGATCTATATGTTCAAAGAACAGTCAATGGGACTATACGCTTTTGGGAAAGCAGAGAGAAGACTCAGGGATACTCAGAGACGATGAGGACTCAAGAACAACGCTGTATTGCACAGATCAAGAATGAGAATGTAAAGTACAGGGCAGCTGGTATATATACTAAGGGACGTGTAAGCATAGAACCCTATGGAATATGGAAGAAGGAAACTACTAAGCAACGATGACAGACGTTGCTGCGGAGGGGCTATCCAAGGAAGTGAAAGCAGATCAAGACAAAGAGGAAATGACTAAGTGAGAAGAATCATAATATGGAGGCAGCCAACGAAGATTAGAAGATGAATGTATTTGAAAGAATAAAGTGGCATGCCAAAGATGATGTTGTAGGAAGGATAGAGATAAGATAGGATGAGGATAGAAGAGAAATGGGTGAAAACCGTAACACCTGTAACATTTCTCTATTTTTGGCACAAATTCAGTTTTTGTATTAATTTCATGATCATAGGGGCATCATGGGGGTAGCTGCATCACTGTTTCATCACTAAAAACACTTAAGCAATTGTTGTATTCAGGTGGCAGTGTCATTTTCAGCTTGTTCTGTTCAGCTGCTATAGCTAATTCTGTGGCTGTTGTCAATTTTGCAATGATGGCTAACCATGGGAAAAATCGGTGGGAGTTGCCACATAGGATTCACTGTATACAGCATACATCCAGCATTCGTTCTATATATGCTGACTCATTCTCCTTTTGCAGGTATCTCAATATCCCTCCTTGTGCTAGGACTTGGGTCATGGTTTGATTTTGAGTTATTTTGAGTGTGTTCCAGTTGTCAACAGGTGAGTTTTGCGTTGGTTTAGCTGACTCTGCATAGATCTGGTTGCTTTGGTCAGTTTTTGGGTCAAACAACAGGACATGCTGGGCCCAGTCAATGTAAGGATTTGTTCATCATAACCAAGGTAAGCCTAGGATAAGGTTTTCTTGTCCACAACTCATGATGTGTAGATCCACCTGGTGGACAATTGATCTAATATGGACGAAGATTTTTGCAACAGATGAGATGTTGCTGTTTTGGTTTGTGGTTTGGTCAACATTTCTGACTAGGATTGGGTTTTTCAGTTTTATGACAGGAATCTTGTGTTTTTTGATGAATTCTCGGTCAATACAAGAAATGTCAGCACTGCTATCTATTAGGGCACAGGTGGCAATGGTTCATTGGGCTAAGGAAAGGATTTGCACTGGGATTTCCATTGGTTTGGACTCTTTTGGTACAGATACATCAATAGCACATGTGTTTATGGAGGTTAATGACATCACTGCATGCCTCCATTTCAAAAATCCAATGGTGGGATTGAAAATGAAATTCATGCGACATGTTCTTCATCATTGTTGTCATCATTGTTGACTTCCGTTAGTTTTGGGTTATTGTTGTTGTTTTTGTGAGTGGTAGTATAACAGATGGTGGTGGTGTTGGTATTGAATATGGTGTATTCCTTGGCCATGTGGCCTTTGTGACAACAGTGAAGGCATAGGCCTTCTGTGAGGCGGTGTTTGTGCTCATCTGGAGTGAGCTTGGTGACCCAAATTTCATTGACGTCTATAGCGTTTGGGTCTTGGGCAGGTTTTGATGTTGTTGGGGTACTGTGGGGTGGGGTGCAGGTGGGGTCAACTTGGTGCTAAGAGATTTCCTGAGCCCATTCATACTGGGTCTGGAAAGTGGTGATTTTGTCCATCCAGTCTTCGAGCTTGATAGGGGTAGTCTCCATGTTGTAGATTTGTCACATGAGGGGTTCTGGGATAGCGACAGAGTAGTAACCAATCAAAATATTCTCATCAGTTTCCTCAGCGAGCACAGCCTTGTTGAGGAACTTGTCATTATATTCAGCAAGCGATGGTTCATACTGACCATTTTTGAGTTGCATGCAAGTGGTGGCTAGCCAAGAGATGGCATTGCCAACTGCGTTGTGCCATTTTAACATGGTGTTGAATTTCTTGATGAATTCATCAAATGTGCTGAGGTCAGGGGTGGTTTTGGTGAGGCTCCTTTGGTCATGTATGAGAGAGCAAATGTGACCTTTTTGGCATCACTACTATAGACCTGGTCATTGATGGGTAAGTAGAATCATACTGTGTCCAGCCACTGTTTGGCTTTTACAGAGGTGCCATTGAAATGGTCAGGTGGGGAGATACAGAGTTCTGTGGGTTTTGTGGCTGTGCTAGAAGATGTGGATGACATGGATGGTGTGGGTGATGGGACTGGTGTCAGTGGATGGGGTGTGGGAGCATATAACAATGAAAAATATGGGGGTGCGAGCACTGTGTTTTCAAGCAAGAACAATAGTTTGTTGAGTTAGTTTTGTTTCTCAATGGAGTAGGGCTGTATGTCTGTGTCTGCATTGAAAGATGGTTCTGTGGAAGGTGACAAGTCAGACCCGACTGGCTTGGACGTAGGTTCTTGGTGATGATAGAGGCCCCAGTTGGGGTTTGAGGTGGGCCTGTGAGAAATGGTGGGCGACTAAACAGGGGCTTGTTGCAGTGAGAGAAGCAAGGTCTTTTGTTATGACCGTTTGCAGGTAGCAATGAGTTATAGACCTCAATAAAGGTTCAGTGGCTATATGGCATACAAGGGTTGCAATGTTGGAGTTGAGTGTACAAGAGAGCACTCTTCAGTGGTGAGGCAAGACTGTCAAGGAAATGGGACAAGGTGTATTCAAGTAAACACAAGGTAGACCTTGCTTGATCTTTACAAGTCAAGTATCTACTGTTTATATACTGAAAGAAGGTGACATGGGAAAGGAAGTATCTATGGAAATAAAAAGGGTAACCATGTGAGAAGGGTAAGGGAAAGTCTAAGAAAAGAAAGGGGGTCCATAGTAACAAGTTGAATCATAACAATTAATCTGATCAACCTAGACTAGAGATGTTCTGTGCCTTCTCCATCCGAAAGTCCAAGGCCAGCTGCCATACATGGATTAAACACAAGCTGACAGGCCCACTCATGACCATAGGCGTGCATAACTGAGGTCGCAAAGCAGATTCTTTTGAGAATCAAGGGGTCAAGAATCTCATACTAGGTATAAAGTCAGTTAAGATCATAGAAACAAGAGAAACGTACCTTCAATAGTGATCTGTGGAGGACACAACCGATATCATACAAAATAACTATGGTGGCTTCAAGTGGTAGCAGTGAAATTAAGTGGGAGATCAGGGCAATTGCATACTTCTATTGTTCTCCTGGTGAGTCAATGTTGGTGAAGAAGAGAGGTATGTCATGGTGACAGATCAGCACCGTGAGTGTTACAATACACTAAGGCCCTACACCTTTTTCTTCATCACACCTAATGCTCTGAGACCTCCCTCACTCTAGACACCTCATCTACCATCACTCACACATCATAAGGAATGCTGGTGAATGCCAGCACTCTCTCAAATCCTCAATGGATCAACTGCGATGTCCTCCTGGATACTCCCTTCGCATCCCTGGACCCTCTCCTCCATAGGACTCTCCTTGAACTGGCTTATCCCCAGTCTTCACCTTGCTAAAACCCCAATACCCTCTACCCTAGATGCCTCATTTCTTGGAACCCTCTAGACCTATGCCTTGTGGTATTCATTTCCGCCTCTTTTTTGAACCTTGTAACTCGTGCATCAAACTTTGTATCATCTGACACTTCTTTCTTGATCCCCATGTATCTTTAGAACCTTCTCCCACCTCATGGCATATCTTCTTTGATTCCCTAGAACATTCTTTTCCTTTGTCATCGCTTTGTCATTGAATCCTTGGACACTATTTAGACATTCCCTCTCTGTCATTGTATTCCTTAGCTTTGATCTACCTAACCCCACTTTGTTATATCTGACACTCTCCCTGTATTTGCCTCTGGGCATCACTTGTACCTCTGTATCTTGTAACACCAACACTACACAATATCATCTCTCAAAGTCCTTGTCTCGCAAGCATCCTCTCAGGAAGGCATCTCCCATCAACTATTCATACACTCTCTAAGTCCTTGCTTGGGTCAAGTTATGCTGGAAAGGCATTCTTTTCTCAGATAGACCTCTACATCTACACATCTCTTCTGCTCTTCGATAAGTCTTCATAGCTAGCCATGTGCTTTTTGATCAGTTCTCCCAGTCCTACTAGTATAGAGCATTCCTGTTAGGTTTTATAGTTAGCCTTGAAGGTAACCTGTAACAATGAGTCCAGTGTCATAGCAGTCAATATCAGCCTTGCACTTGTTGCCATCTGCAGCTTTGTAGGATGCTTCACACACGTTGATCACCTCATCAGGGACATCCCAGTGGTATGTTTTGGCAGGCTTCTTACATTGTTTTCAGATCTTCTCCCCCATAGCATCAACTTCACCCTTAGAAAGGAAATATACAGGGTCATAAAAAGCAGAACAATCACCAGATGAGCAACAATGGCAATGGTGGAAGTTGCCATCAGTAGACACATGGAAGTTGCCCCCTTCTGCAAGCAGCTGTCCAAATGTGGTACCTCTGAAGCATGCAGGACATCGCTGGATGAGGAGAGGTGAACATGCTCCCAGAGACAGAGCGGACGGTGCATGTGGATGGGAAGAGGTGGGTGTTGCTGACACAGTGGTGGCGTTGGATGTGGTGAGGGGTACAACTTTTGAAGCATCTATCTTGTTGCGGGAACACTGAAGAGCACCATCTATTTGCTTCTCAACTTCAACTTGAAGGACATTGTACCATTGCACTGCTGAAGCAAGGCTGCGACAAAAGGGGTCTTGAACCTTTTCACCCTGTAAGAGTATAGTTAGCCAATCACATATGGATCCTAGTAGATGCACTGCTTTGTTGACAACATAGAAACCTCGTCGGATATAATGGATGTGAAAGGCAGCAGCCAGTGTGTTTATAGCATCACAAGATCGCTCAAAAAGGGCCTATTAAGATCCAAGTAATCCAACAGACATAGCCAGGCAAGGTTGGGAGGGAGATGATGGAAACCGTGATGAATAAGAACTTGAAGTTGTATTACACAGTCACAGCTTATGATATCAACTGGTGCAAAATCTTTCAGATATCAGATAGGCATATCAGTAATGATATTATCCATGAACTTACAGTTGAAAAATAAGCAAAGAAGTCTAGACGTCTTTCATGTACATTTGGCATGAGCACAAAGTGACAGAGTTTGGGGAATATCCTCAAGCCATTTCCCAAGAGTGTGTGCATGGTAATGGAGATATGGCGTAATGAGGCTTGGAAGAACACTTTTCCAGCATGTATAAGCACAGTTGGTTGATATTTCAGGGTGGATTTGCTGTTTTTGGGGGGGTGCTTCGGCAGGCTAAGACTCATCCCCGTTGGAGTCAATAGTTGTGGTGAGGTCAATGGCTTCAAAGTCATCTGTGGGAGCCTGGAAAAACATATCATTCTTATATTCAATGGCAGTAGTTGTGATATCATGATTGAAAGGGACAACAAAGGGTGGGGTTTCCTATGCAACTTGCTTGTTCTCAAGGAGATCTCTCAGCTGAGAGATGTATCATTCATGTTGCTCATGCCAGCCAGGAATTGAAATGATGGTCTGTGTCTTTCACTTATCTCAAGGCTGCTTTGGACTGGAAAAATGCCAACCAAGTCTGGAGGTTGATGGTTGTGAGCTGCAAGTAGTGGCACACAACAACATAGAGCAGAAAATTGGAGAGAGGAAGAGTTATTGATGAGAGACTCAGACATTGATACTAAAACTGATGGAGGATGATTCAAAAGCACCCATAGGGCAAGGCTCTAAACACTTGGACAGGAGTCTAGGAGGAGACAAGGATGGCTATAAGGTTTCATGGTGATTGAGTTGGTATTGAGTTGGTGAGGAGATGAGGATGGCCACGAGGTTTCAAGGTGACTGAAACAGCATTTGTATGAAGTCCCATCAATGTGCACAGGATGTCCAACAATGCTTATGTAGAGTCCCAAGAGTACCCAGGAAGTACTGGAAGGGATATCTATTTTTAGAACATCACTCTCCAGGGCCTAAGGGGTACATTAGGTTCAACATGAGATACTGGCCCAATAGGCCTCTACTGGTACCGAGATTGTGGTGCCCTAGGTGATTGTCTGTCGTGTATGTTCATGCTGATTGCCCGATTCGGAAGTCGCGGCTCGGCTATTGACTTGTTTTTGGCAGGTGCCTTGTGTTCGTCATCGCGTTTCAGTACTGTCCAATGGGACTTGGAGTCTCAGGTGAGTGCAGCCTAGTTCACCGTAGTAAACTCGCTGACCGAGATGAGAGTCTTGCCAATAGGTAGGCCACGAAACACTTCATGCGTTTGCGCACCCATTCGGAATCTTGATGGATCTCCATTGCATCCATTCTTGTTGACACGCTGGACTGGCTCGTCGTCCATAGGATATTTGGGGTGCTTCGTAGGTGCTGTGGGTGCCTCAGGTATGTTTCTGTTTCGCCTCTGTTGTGTTCGCGCTGACCCGTTTGATCTCTAGCTAGCGATCACGTTTCGAGTCGTGACGTACATCACTCATCGCGGCATCCATCCGACACCTTTCCCTGTCCATCTCGATGCTATCCGCATTCTCTATGCATTGGCGTTCACCCTCTTTGGCTTCCAATCCAGGACACCCGTGTTTTCGCCCTCTTTGGTCCAGATCTCAACATTGCGGCCTCAGATCATCATCATGCGCCTCCAAACCGTTGTGAGAGGCTTTTTAGACTCTAGGTAGGTTGTTCGTATCGTTTTCGATCGATTCGGCATCCTCGCCATTTGCTAACTTGACTTTTCGCCCTAGATCGTATTCTAGCGGCCTTATCTGACGTAGCGCATTCATTTTGACACGGTGCTCGTTCTTGTCATCGCTGGCACGTCCCTGGGTCCTGTGGTCAGCGTTTGGTACGACCGTTTTCACTGTTCGGCCCCATTGGCATGCTTTGGGCGCTTTCTGGTGAGTTTACCTGCTCGCCCTGCTCTACCACTTTGCTGACACGTTCTTGCATTATGCGCAGCTTAGTCGGCACATCACCATGGTCCTGGTTGACTCTCGACACGCTCGGCGCATCCGCTTTGCCATCTGTCGCGGTTCACTCGGCTTGGGTCAACTCCGGTGAGTACTTTTGACCGTTTCGTTTGGACCGTTTGCGCTGACGTTCTAACGCCTTTCGCAGCTCATTTGGACCATCCCCAGTGGCCTCATCGCGCCTCAATGCTCCCGACACGTCCACTTCAACATCCATTGCGGATCGTTTGGATTAGGTCCCATTTGGTGTGTACAACTCGACCTGACCTTCTGACGCATTCGCCAGGTTCTTGTCATGATATATGGCATTCTTGACGCAGGTAGACGCTCCTGTCGTCGCCATTTCAGCTGAGGTAAGAGTCCTCTCAGCCTCATTTGTGAGTATTGCCCATCACTCACCCTCAAGCGTATTGCCTGAAGGTTTCTGCCATCGCACGGAGCCTTTATCAGGTGGTTTAGGCGGTACAGGTATTGTTACCATAAATTGATAATACCAATAACATAATCTATTTGTACATATGGCATAACAAGAAGGCATTATTTGGTATAAACAAACTTTACAACTTGATCTTGAACCACTACCTTCCTAGTTTGTTAAATTCTTTGTTTGTTCTAAACAAATATGTCTTCTTCCAACACCAACACAACCAGGGTAAATCATTATTAA
>JBBPUN010000473.1:0-12609 GCA_038094715.1 Heimioporus punctisporus | reverse complement strand
GGCAAACACCATATATGGCCCTGAAAAATACATCAACAATCTCCTAAACGACGGCAGGTGACCACAACGAACCGAATATGATGATTATGAGGCATGGGAGAGAAGAGGAGTGGTATTTGAGTGCATCCACTCTCGTACTCTCGAGGTAGTATGCCACCGCTTGCAGATAAGGGTCTACTCCGCCACCGGATCCTGCCTCGTTCTTGAACTCGGCAATGACATATCTATGTCTGCGACCGTTCAGGATAAAGGAGATGCTCCCATCCATCCTATACAGTGTGTTCTCTATTCTTCCTTCGTTTTCGAGTTGGATCCCCCAACGACGCAGCTCTTCGATGATGATATCAACGCGCTCCTTTTCGTTCTTATGAATCTTGGCCATGACAGTTGTAAGATCATGTACGAGACGGTTGTCTTCGGCTGTGACCTCGATAGCCTGACAATCGTCGACGAATGAGCCAAAGGCAGGATGAAGGAGCGTAGCAGGGATGTAGTCCAGACGATCTTGCCTGGGACTCCGAGGACGACCGCAGGGTATGTAATATTCCCCTTCTTGTCGCGTCGAGAATGAGGACGGAATACCAGAGCTAGATGGGCTTGCTTTCGCGGTGTTCGCGAGGAATTTGCGACGTGCATCAGCAGCTGTGTCGGCATCGACGACGAGATGGCTCGAAGGTGGTAGTGCCTGCCTAGGAGGCTCTGAAAGCATGGATGAGGATCATTCGCGCCATTTAAACTTCCTTACTTTCAACGAGCCACTCGACAACGACCTGCGGATTTTGAGCAAATGGGACGTCATGAAAGACGCCTTTCAGGGATATATGTCCGCCGAGAAGTTGGCCAGCACCCTTGGAATCCAGAAGTTCGGCAAGTTCATCGTCCGTAGCCAAAATTTTGTACACTCTCAAAAGACCTTCGGAAACTTTCTCGAGGGCGGGATCCATCTGTTTAATAGCATGTTTGAGCTTAACGAGGGTTTGGTCCTTTGAACATTGAACCCCAAAGCAACCTGCGATATTCGCTCCTCGAAGCCAACAAGCAATGTCCAAAGACGGAACATCTGGAATGAATGAGTGGTGCATACTAGATGTGATATGAACAAGGAACACACCAATTATAAGATGCAGGCGAGATGTAGGTGGTGGTGTTGGAAAGTAAGTTCGAAGAACTTGTGCAAGCGACAACGGTGTACCAAGGTCGGAAAGAGAGAGACGACCAAGAGTACTTTCTACGGGCCCATCGTCAGGAAAGAATTTATCGTCTGGAACCTTGTAAATATTAGATATTTTCGATAACTGCTTGTCTTGTGCGATTAGACTCTGAATCTCATCGAGACCTGCGTCTGGAGAGAGTCGCAATACTGAAATTTCATCCAGTGGCTCTCCACGTATCCAGTAGGTAAGTTTCCAGAGCATGCTTGACATTGTCTGAGGCGAAAATAGATTAGGGCTTCATTAAGGGTGCTCACCTACTTATATGATCATGCTCGGTGAGTGACAACCGGAAGTGGACAATGGGATCACGTGATCGCGTCAGGCGCCTTTGTAACTCGGCCTTTCGTTGAAAAACATGACTTGCTGTGGATTTCTAGATTGTTAGTGACCTGCTCCGATGGACCGATGCTGTACAAACCCAAAATGATAGACACGTCTAAAGCAACAGCTAGATATCTGATAGGAACTCCAGATTAAGACCACAATATATACATGTGAATTTGGGGCAGCTCTTACTTTCAGGGTGCAAAACCCGACGGTGCAGAGGTGACACAAGGAAGATAGACACAAAGAATAAATGATGTATCCTCAGTGGGAACACTCACTGGGTGTTGGAGAGTATGTCATCCAAGTAAGAGATAATGAATACACCACAAGGGCAGGGATGGAGTGGCAGGTGGTGGAAGGGAAGAAAGAGATGTATTCCGCTTGTCCCAAAAGAGGACAAGTGTTACGGGTTAGCCTTGAAGGTAACCATAATACCTAGTGAGGACTCTAACATGCCGACGTGACAAAGAGCAGAGAGTGTTTGATCAAAGAACGAAGTTGTCAGCCATGGAAGACTCATCAAAGAGATAAAGATTGCTCCCTTATGGCATAGGGAGCCGATGGATCCTGACGTTCGCGGATGATATACCAGACGATTGCACAAACATAGAGGAGACAACTGAGAGACAAGAGTGTGTTGATGAAATCACTGGGATACATGGTTCGAATGTTACAGGGGAGGGGGTTCTAGATGCGAGGTTTACAAGGGGGGGGTGCTAGGTAGATCAAAGCTGAGTATACAACGGTGGAGAAGGAACGCCTAAATAGTATCCCAGAGTTCGATGACAAAGCGATGACAAAGACAAAGAATGTTCTAGAGAATCAAAGAAGAAGTGCCATGAGGCGAAGAAGTGTTCTAAGAATACACGGGGATCAAAGAAACGTAGTCAGGTGATACAGGGTTTGATGAAACGTGTTACAAGGTTCAAAGAAGAAGCGGAGATGAATACCGCATGTCATAGGTCTAGAATGTTCCAAGAAACGAGGCGTCTAGGGTGAAGGGTATCGAAGAGAGGCAAGAGACAAAGACTGGTGATAAGCCAGTTCACAGAGGGTCCCGTGGAGGAGGAGGTCCAGGGATATGAAGGGAGTGTCCGGGAGGACATCGCGGTTGATCCATTGAGAATTCAAGAGAGTGCCGGCATTCACCAGCGGTCCTTGTGATGCAAGAGCGACGGTAGACGAGGTGTCTAAGGCGAGGAAGGTCTCAGAGCATCGGTAGAGTCAAAGAAAAAGATATGGGGTCTTAGCGTATCGTAACAACAAGAGTGTGCCTCTTATATACCTATGTACATAAGGTTCAATCTGAGATTGAATATCTACTGTATAGTAAGCAGAAGCGATACTATTGGTAGATAGAAGGTATTTGAAATGATGATAAAGCTATTCATAAGCTATCAGTAAGCATTTCAAATATATGAGTTATTCCGCAGTAAATGAATAAGCAGAATGAGTCATGATGACAGATATGTGAAATAAGAATATCAAAGATATGAAATATCTGTCATCCATCAGTCATAAAGTGATGAAAATGACTCAGCGTCATTGGTAATGGTTTTAGACCATTTGTAAGACTTCTAGAATGTCTTAGAACATGACAGAACATAGATTGTTCTGGAACATGGAATGTTCTGGACAAAACATGTGATATGTCATGTGATGTTCTAGACTCCTCTAGTCACATGTCACTGATTAGTCAGTAGACATTTTCGTTAGATTAGAAATAAGAAAGTCTTAAGAGAAATGTAGTACAAAGTCTACATTCTCAACACTTACTTGCATTTCTAATGGCCTACAAGACGATCGATAGTGATTTGTGGACAGTACCAGCTGTTCCATCACTTATGATCCTGCTAGAAAAAATTGACACCAACTCACTGTTGAGTCACAGGTATATTGGATTCTAGATCCAATGCAACATTTCGTCCTTCCTGGACGCGTTGGCACCCTAGAAAACGATGGGTAGTTACCACCATATCAGCCTCATTTACCCAAATCTCGATCATGCACATTTGTTTACAATGACTGGAATATCCTGGATCTTCATGCAATCACTCTATTACTGGGGTCATTCAGAAACCCTGGGAATCCAGTCCGAGTTCAATCGCGTAGTGCGTCCTCATCGTGTCTTGAAAACCTCGATTCACCTAGTTCAAGTACTACAACACCCACGGCTTGTACCTCATAGGCATTCACTTCAGGTACGTCAACCGGTGACCTTGAATTCAAGGTCACTGTGAAAAGTAAATCAACTAACTGCCAGCATTGCTGAAGCTGATGTGATCAGAAAACGCATTTCTAACACTGATTTGAGGGATGCGTGAAATCAGCATCATCTAGCAGATGCTGCCTTTAGGCATAGTTAAAATGGAATGCTGATTTTCAACAATAGTAGGTCTCAGTCAGTATACTAATACCTACTACTAGTACACTGCACATTGCTTGCTTGTATATGGCCTAATAGGCCATGAGCTTAATGAATTGTAATGTTTCAACACAAACTAACTAGACAATGTTGATGTATCATCAATCAATTGATCATCTATGTCAACATGTTGGCACAGTGATGATGGTAAGCCTGCATCACCACTCTTGCCCTCACAGTGTTGAAAATATAACTTCATTATATTCACCTAATTGATCATCTTATCAATTAGAGAAATCCAGATAACATGATCTAATCTAATCATGTTCTAGACTCTTGTCACATGACATGTTCCATATCATTCCATGTCATTCTATGACAGGTGACAAGATGAAACATAGTCTGGAACATTCCTAAAGGTTCCATGACAGTTGTCATGATGAAACAACATCTGACACATGTTTCATATGTCTTCTGGAAAGTTCTATCAATAATGCTGACACATGTCTAGAATGTTTCAAGATATGAAACTTCTTCCTATTGGATGATAAGACATTTTATATTCATATTATCATCATGACTCATTCATGATTCTGAATGACTCACTTTCTCTTATCATTTGAAATAAGATGAAACATCTTTATAATCATTTCAAATGATACTTATCTACCAATCATGTATATGTTATATGTTTCAGGATAGAGTTCAATCTCCTCTACAATCCTGTAGTAGATAGTATAAGAGAGCAACCACTCCCTGGTTTGCTCTCTATCCTTTAATCCATCCTTTCATCCTTACCACAAGGATCCCTGGTCTAAACCACTGCTCTCCCACTCCCAGTGAGTAACTCCCACTGAGACTTCCATTCTTTATTGCTTGGTTGTTCTTCCTTGTGTCACTCTGCATCCTTTGAAGCCTAGCAACTTCAAAACACAGCCCTCACCTTCTTCTCCTACAAGGTTCAGCACAACATGACAGCGTGCCACCACAACCACCACAACAGGTGAGTACACTTATTGTCTTCATCCTTACTGTCCTTGCACCCCTTCCAGCACGGCCATCATGATAATGGTGATGACATTATTGATGATGCTTCACGGTAACAACAGCAAACAGGGACAGCAATGATTACTCACAGCGAGATGACAGCGATGAGTCATGTTGAGATTGTAGACTTTGTACTACACATCTCTAAGACTTTCTTATCCTAGTCTTACACAAGTGTCTGCTGACTAATCAGTGACACGTGACTAGAGGAGTCTAGAACATCACATGACATATCACATGTCTTGTCCAGAACAATCCATGTTCTGTTATGTTCTAAGACATTCTAGAAGTCTTACAAATGGTCTAGAACCATTACCAATGATGCTGAGCCATTTTTATCACTTCATGACTGATGGATGACAGATATTTCATATCTTTGATATTCTTATTTCACATATCTGTCATCATGACTTATTCTGCTTATTCATTTACTGCAGAATGACTCATATATTTGAAATGCTTACTGATAGCTTATGAATAGCTTTATCATCATTTCAAATACTCTTCTATCTACCAATAGTATCACTTCTGCTTACTATACAGTAGGTATTCAATCTCAGATTGAACCTTATGTACATAGGTATATAAGAGGCACCTTATTGTCCTCTTTTGGGACAAGCGGAATACATCTCTTTTTCCCTTCCACCACCTGCCACTCCATCCCTGCCCTTGTGGTGTACTCATTAACTCTTACTTGAATCACCTACTCCAACACCCAGTGAGTGTTCCTACTGAGGATACATTGTTTATCTTTGTGTCTATATTCCTTGTGTCACCTCTGCACTATTGGGTTTTGCACCCCGAAAAGTTACACACTGGGACTTATGACATTATAAGTGCCTGAGAATATATTCCATAATGTAATTAGACCATTAAATATTTTCATTAACTGTTTTGGAGGGGTAGATAATTTTATATTCTGAGGGATCACATAATACTGCACAAAATCTAAAATTATCATGAAACTTCTCAGTATCACATAAGGAAATAGAAAATATTAACAATAACACATACCATAATCTTCACAATAAGTTTATCTTCTCTGAGTGCATATGTAATATGTGGCTGTAAATATTATATTTTGAAATTCACATAATGTTACCTAAAATAAAAGAGTTTCGCAAACAATAAAATATTTGATCTTAGTCAGCCTATAAGTATAGTGACTCACAAAATTGTCCCAATGTTTTGCACTTTTTCAGTGTTTGTTGAATAATGTGGGAACAACAACAAATACAAACAATTGTTTGGTGTATAAATAAAGGTATTTACTAATGGCTATGTAAAGATCAAATAATTATGTAATTTGGATTGGAAACCATGGAGATATATGTAATTCAAAATGCATACTCATTGGGACAATTATGTGAGTGTTGTTATGATATGCTAAGGCCCCATGAAGCAACCCTACAACCACTTAAGGCTATAGGCCACTCACTTAGGATTGATGTAGGCAACTAGGAGATCGGTGTTCTGCTGAGTCCGTTGGTTGTAGAGAGAAAACCAAAAAGGACGAACTGAGGTCCTCTTGGCCAGCTCTTGGGCCTTTATATACTACTATCTGTTTGTACATGTTTGGTACTTAATATTACTATATAAGTCCATGCCCTTAGCCCTAGTGATAAGGACGAGTCAGGTGGAGTCTGTGTGAGTCAGAAAGAAGCAACAGGGATCAAGAATGCTGTACCATAGCTTTAAGAAGAGCGGAAGTGAAAGAGGCTGTGAGCGGTAATGAAAGATAAGAGAAACAAGGTGTGGTAATTAAAAGGGTGAGGCCAACATGCGAAGGTCTGGAATAGAAGAAGTGGAAATGAAAAGAACGAGTCAAAGTGGAAATAGAAAGGGAGACACATGTTGGGAGTCTAGACTGTAGTCATGTGATGCATTAGTCAGCACTTGTTGGCTTTTGTATTGTAGAGGTTAGATGTTGTCATAGAAAGTCGGGAAAAATGATAGAAATATCTGGAAAAATAGGGTGTGAATATGGGTTTCATAACACTACCCCCTCTCTAAAGGTCAACTTCCAGGTGACTAAAAGGTTGTCGAGATGGTGGGCATGTAGGTTGTTCTATTGGAACGCGGAAGAATAGATTGTAGAATTGAGATTTAGCTAGCTGAATTTGTCGTGGAGCTACTGGATGGGAACGATGGAAGTCCGAAATTGCTTCCTTGGCATGTGATAGATTGGATAATGGTTCCCATGTTCTTTCAGTATTGTTGTAACCTGTCCAATGGATGAGGTATTGCAGCTTTCTGTTGTGTAAGCGTGATTCAACAATGAAGTCAACTTCATATTTGTTTTTGCGATCTTCCATTACTGTGATTGGTCCCAGGCAAATGATTGGTTGCCCTTTGAGACATTCTTTGTAAGGTTTGATTCGTGAGACATTAATAATGGGATGGATTTGCATAGAACGTGGTAATTGCAGTTCTACTGCATTGGGGCCGATGAGTTTTGTGATAGTACAGTATATGGTCCGAGCCATCTTTCTGTCAACTTCTTTGAAGGACATGGGAGTTTAAGGTTTTCTGTGGAGAGCCAGACTTGGTCTCTGATGGTGTAATGGGGTGCATCTGATCAGTGTTTATTGGCTTGCAATTTTATGCATTGTCTCATCTGTTCGAGATTGTCTCGTGTGGAATCTAATGTGGTTTTCATTTCATTTGTAAATTGGAAAGCGGTTGGTGCTTTTCCATTGTCTCAGGGTTCTATGCCCATTCATGGAGTGTATGTTCTTGTAACTTCAAAAGGGGAGTGTGAGGTGGTGGTGTGTTTCTTTGCGTTATAGGAAAACTGAGCAATTGGTAACCATTTTGACCATTGCTCTGGATGTTCGTGGATGAATAGTTGTAGGTATCGTTGTAAATCTCTGTTTACTTATTCTAATTGTCTGTCTGTTTGTAGATGAAAGGCGGTAGATAGTTTTGGTGTGATATGTAAGTGTTTGCAGATTTCTTTCATCACTTGTGATGTGGTCCTCTATCGGAAATTATTGAATCAGGAAGACCATGTTGCTTCCATACTTGTTCTAAATAGAGTTGTGTGGTTTGGAGGGCGGTGACATTCTTCATAGTGGAGATAAAGACTGCTTCTTTTGAAAATCTATCCACTACCACTAGGATAGTGTTGTATCCATTTGACATTGGTAGATTGGTAATGAAGTTGGTTGTGACTTCTTTCCATGGTCCTTCCGGTACTGGAAGTGGTTGTAAAGTTCTGTGTGTGGTGTAATTCATAGGTTTCATCTTTTGGCATTTGTCGCATCGAGTGATGTATTCTTTTACGTATTGAGTCATTTCTGGCCAAAAGTAGTGTCGTTGAAGTATTTCTGTGGTTTTATCTATTTCTGGATGTCCTGCAACTGGTGTGTTGTGATGTTTAGTAACTATCTTTCTTCATAAGTCTTCTTCATCTGGTACAAACAACTGTCCTTTTGCAGTTCGAATGAATTCATTTTTTATTTCCAGTTGGTATTTTTGACTGATATTTTGGACATATCCTTCTCTGAGTTTTGACATGGCGTTCTTTATGAGCATAGTGATTTCATCTCCGTTGTCTTGTACTACTATTTTCGTTGCTCTGATTCTTTCTTTGGATATTATTGTTATGTTTTTATTGTTGTCGGCAATTTCTTGTGAATGATCTTCTCTTCTAGGGAGAGCATCTGCTTTTCCCATAGAGGTTCCTGCCTTATGGATCCATTTGAAATTGAAGCGTGAGAGGTACTGTGCCCAATGGGCTTGTTGTCTGTTGAGGTTTTGTTGTTTCATGAAATACTGGAGATTGGCATGATCATTCCATATTTCAAATTCGTGTTTGCTACCTTCAAGGTAGTATCTCCATTGTTCTAAAGCTCTGATGACACTGAGCATTTCTTTGTCTGCTATCGGGTAATTTCATTCTTCTGGTGACATACTGTGACTGGAATAGGCCACTGAATGCCATTTGTCGTTGTTTTGTATTGAGAGCACTGCTCCTGTGGCATAATTTGAGGTGTCAGTTTCTAGGTGGAATTCTTTGTTGTTATTGGGGAATGCTAATATTGGTGTGGAGGTAAAGTGTTGTTTGAGCATATCAAATGCTTCTTGTCATTGATCTGTCCATTGGAATGGAACATCTTTCTTTGTGAGGTCTATAAGTGGTCTGGCCACTTGGGCGTATCCTTGTATGAATCTTCAATAAAAGTTGGCAAGTCCTAGGAAGCTTTGTACTCCTTTTACTGTTTTAGGCTCTGGCCATTCCAGAATAGCTTTTACTTTGTCATCATTCATCTTGATTCCTTGGTCTGACACTGTCATTCCAAGGAATTCTACTTCCTTTGCTTGAAATGTGTATTTTTTTGGTTTGACAAATAGATTGTTTTCTTATAATCATCGTAGAACTTCTTTTACTATTTCATTATGTTTCTTTGAATCATTTGTTTTTGTGAAAATCATGAGGTTGTCAATATATACAACCATTATGTCTTCCATGTCTGAGAATATTTCGTTCATCATCGTTTGAAAGGTTGTGGGTGAGTTGCAAAGTCCGAAGAACATAACTAGTGGTTCGAAGGATCCTTTGTGACACACGAATGCAGCCTTCCATTTGTCTTCATTTTTGATTTGTATGTTATTGTATCCCCATCATAAATCCATTTTCGTAAACATCTTTGCTCCTTTCAGCTTGTTAACAAGCTGAGAGATAAGAGGAAGTGGGTAGTTGTTTTTGATTGTATGTTCATTTAGATATCAGTAATCCTGTACCATTCATTTTTGTCCGTCCTTCTTTGGTACAAAGAAGACTGGTGACGTTTGGGGGGATTTAGAGGGTCATATGTATCCTTTTCGTAATTGATCATCAATGAAATCCAAGACTTTCTTTTGCTTGTTTGGTGATAAGGGGATCAAGTGTCCCTTCTTAGGTTTGAATGTGTCTTTTAGTTCTATAGCATGATCCCAGGGTTTTCATACTGGCATTCGCTCTGACTCTATCTAAGAGAATACTGAGAGGAATTCATGATATTCTCTTGGAACTAGTTCTTCTGGTTGTCATTTGTCATTGATCAGCTTCAAAAGTGCTTCGTCCACTTTCTGTCCAATTAGTATGGAATATTGATGAAGTCCTGCTTCTAATTCTTCTTTTTTGATGGTTCTCAACCATGATCCTTTTGGATGTAAATGGTAACACGTGGGTGGAAATCTTTTCATCGTAATCTTTCCTGTATCCCAGTTTATCTGGATTGTGCTTCTTTAGCCATGTATAGCCAAGAATCATCTTGTTCTTTCCTAAATCGGTCACTTTGGCTGTGACTGTTTCTCGGTGTCTGTCATAATTGATTATTAGGTCTGTAGTGTGGGTGATTTGTCCAGCAGAATTTTCTGTTCCGTCGATGTTGAAGACTTCTATTGACCTTTCCAATATTCTGAGGGTTAGACCCTTTTTCTCTGCGAAGGTGTGATCAATGAATACACAATTGGCTCCTAAGTCTAAGAGTGCAGGGGTTCTGAAAAAGTTATTGGTTCTTTTGGTTGGACAGATCTTTAGATTGAGCTTCAATTCTTGTTGGGGGTTGATCGTTTGTATGGCTTTGCCTGTTGATCTGAATCCTGTGGATCCTCATTTGGTTTTGTTGAGTTCTTTTCATTCTTTGACTGATGTGTTAGAGATTCTTTCCAATATCAATTGGGCTATGCGATCTCCTTTTGATACTTTGAACATTTTGGAAGAGAAGTTCATCAAAAGAACTTTCACATCTCCTTGGTAATTGGCATCAATAACTCCTGCTCTGATATGGATGTGGTTTTTTGCTGCTAAACCACTTTGTAAGGCGATTCTTCTGTAATATCCTTCTGGGATGGCAATTGATATCATCATGTTTACTAAGCCTTTTGCCATGCTGGGAATTTCTAATTCTTCAGCTGCATATAGATCATAGCCTGTTGTGGCTTCTGATCCTTTTATGGGTAGTATTGCTGTTTTGTGATTTTGTTTTATGTAAAGCTTTTCTGGGGTTTTCGGTAAGTGGGAATGTAAAGCAGAATTAAGCCCCAATTTAGACCCTCAAGCGAGCTTTTGCACAGCAAAAGGCCCTGCTTGGGTATGATGAGATAGGTTACATTCATCATAATCAAGAATTGTCTGTTCAAAGATTAGTGGGGCATATCTATTCCTTACCTGATTCATTTGTTTGGCAGTGTGTTTACCCAGACCAATCACACTGCAGGTTCTTTTCCCTTGCTGGTCGTGGTGTGTATTTCGGCATCTTTTAAGTTGTAGAAGTATGCCTTCATTTCATCGTAATTCATTCCTTGAATAGCTTGTGGAAGTGTTGTCAGTTCTTCATATTGGTCATTTTTGACCATCCCGTCCCATGTCTCTGCAGCTCTAATCATTCAGCTGCCTCCAAAATTAAAGGAAGAGCTTTTACATTGTTTCTTATATTTGCTGTACCATTTGCAATCTCGGCATTGCTTGACTCCTGGATGTTGAGCGGTGCGATGCAAAGGACTGTTGCAAAGGTAGCATTTCATTGCGGTGTTAGACCAAGATAGAGTATTTGTAGCTCCAATGTCCATGTGATCGTTTCGTCGTGATGTCTGGCCTAGAAGTGTTACAGTTTCCTTCCTTTCTTCCTCTACCATCGTCCTATCTTATCTTTGTCCTTTCTACAACATCGTCTTTGGCATGCCACTTTATTCTTTCAACTACATTCACCTTCTAATCTTCATTGGCTGCCCTCATATTATGATTCTTCTTACTTAGTCATTCCCTCTTTGTCTTGATTCACTTTCACTTTTATGGACAGCTCCTCTGCAGCAATGTCTGTCATCGTTGCTTAGTAGTTTCCTTCTTCCATATTCCATAGGGTTCTATGCTTACATGTCCCTTAGCATATATACCAGCTGCCCTGTACTTTACTTTCCCATTCTCGATCTGCGCAATCTAGCGTTGCTCTTGAGTCCTCCCTGGTCCCCTAAGTCCCTAAGCACTCTCTCCGCTTTCTCTAAAGCGTATAGTCTCACTGACCGTTCCTCTGAACATACAGATATCTCTGTTGTGAGTGCGCTATCTAGGAAAGGACTCAGCACATACCTGTTTGATTGTTGAGGGGTTCCTTGTCAGGGTCGAAGATGAAAGTCAGGGTCAAGAGACTTAAGATTTAAACTCAGCTAAGAGTTACATTTTTTATAGTAAAGTATTGTGTGAACTACTAACTAAGTTTGTATACTAAGTGTTCCGTTCAATACTCCCCCTTGCTTGGTACACTGTACTAAAAGCATTATTCAATAGAGGGGAACGCTAGGAGTGAAACTCCAATCCAAGTTGTGTGATACACCCCACTACTTCAGGGGCTGTAGGACCCGATACACGCAGGTGCAGTGCAGAGGGGTCAGGACCTAGCACGGAGGGCGATTCCGGTGGTTGGAAAGAGGGTTCCGGAGTTCCGAGGTTCCGGAAGGATCTAGAGTGATAACTAAGTAAAAGGGGGTCGTAATGTCAATAGGAAGGTATAGGAAATGTAAATGGGTCAAACTTGACACGGGGTGGTCGCAAATACACCCGTCGAAGCTGGAACTGCAGCGATGGGGGAAACCACCAAGAGAACTCAACTTGGAGTTCTCTGGCATGATTTATTCGGGTTTATATACTCTACAGATATTTGTAGTTATGTA
>JBBPUN010000472.1:0-12630 GCA_038094715.1 Heimioporus punctisporus | reverse complement strand
GTTCACTTTGTGTTAAAGTTAAAGTTAAACCCGAATTCAAGACGCAGTGTGATTGAACGCATGCAGTTCACCTTGTTTGGCCTCAGATTGATAGGTGGGTGAGTACAGTCCTTATGATTGTGAGTTATTCTTTTCTGTTTCCTACTATAATACTTATTGGATTGTGAAATACGAGTACGAAGAGTAAGTTTAGTTCCTTTTGTTTATTTTCTACCTTGACTTGTTTCTTGGTGAGATCTAAGAAAATAAGAAATTTAGATTCATTTATCTTGTCGAAACTAATCAGCTGGCACATAACAACTTACATTTTATTTAGACTGTACGGCTTATATTTTCCGTTTGTACGATATTGGATCATGGAGTATATTTTCACTAAAGCCTATAGCTATGTACATAGTAGTTATGAGGCCTCTTCTTGGCCATCCTACGCATTTTTAAACCCTACTCTAGGGTTCCAATTTTAGTGTTATACTTTATTGTATATAATTGTGGGCGTCCAGGATGCCAATATATGTGTAATTTATTGTATATTCATTCTTACAATGGTCGAGAACATGAGTAGGTGTTCAGGATGCCCACACGATGCATCGCATGCAGCAAGACTTGTCATGTGGGCGTCCTGGACGCCCACTGTGCACGCACGCTATTCAACGGTCATGTTGTCTGTCATGCTGTATGACGCATCACGTGGGCGTCCTGGACGCCCACTGTGCACACGCGCTATTCAACGGTCATATTGTTTGCCATGCTGCATGACATGGGCGTCCTGGACGCCCACTGTGCACGCGCGCTATTCAACAGTCGTGTCTGTCACACTGCATGACGCGTCACATGGGCATTGGATACCCTTGGCGCTATATGTAACGGTCACGCCGTCTGTCACATTGCGTGCGATGCACAGTGCGGGCGTCCTGGACGCCCACTCGGTGAGCTACCTTTCGTTTCGTTTAACTATTTAACAATTTTCACAACAACAATGATGTGATACAATCATCCACCTTTTGAATTGCAGTCGGGTGAGTCATTGTATTTATTTTTGACAAGAACGCGATGACATGCTAAACACGAACACAGAATCAATACGACGTAAACGCATGGAAACATATCCAGCGCAAAAACGCAAAGCAAGTCTCGAACCGTTTACTCTATCTCTCACTGACCCTCTTTGAACAGCGCAACCCCCTGCTCCGAACGTCCTCCTTCCTCCCCACCCGCGCGCGTCTCTTCCCTGCAGAAACAAATTGCTCATGTCCCCATTCCTTGTGCAGTGTCGGATCCAGATAACTTCCCCGTCGTCTCATGGTATTTCCCCTTCCCGCACTCCTCAGCAGCCAAAGCAGCAGCCGAAGCTCTTCTACTCTGACTCAGATCTGATCCCTGTCGGATGCACACATGACCCAGAGCTCGTGTCCGATGCAACCAGCAATTCTTACCTTCCCCGAAGCCGTGACCTTCCTTCCCACCAACGTCGTATACATATTAAATACATATTAATGCAGCACGGTACCATATCATAGCTACATTGAGAATACAATTTAAAAAATATGTGAATATCTAAAAGCAATACCTAGATAGTTCTTTCGTTACAAAGACAGCAGAAATGATCTGGATGACTATTGGTGAGCCAAAGATCGTCGATATCGATTGTTTCCTCCCAATTTTCGGATAAGATATTTGTCTTGACGTAATCCTCATAGACGCCTCTAGCGTTAGCAACCGCAGCGCCATTACCTGAGCGTCTGGGATGATGACCACACGATACGTACGTTATACCACTGGCTAAGGTGTCCGTGTGAAGTGCTTTTTGTTGGTTAACTGGGTGCTGGATGAAAAGGCGACATGAACGTTACCGTGTTCGTCGCATTTGCGTTAGCATGTTCGTACCGTAGTAGTCGTTCAGGATGCCCACAACTACGTAGCGTATATAACCAAATGCAAACAAAAAAGAAAAGTAATGACTAACCGTGATCTATTTGGCGTGCCTGCGTTGCTATAATAGGCATCTGGGACGCCCACACGATGCACACGTCGCTGGGTCGGGTTCATATCCGGAGGCTGTCGGGTTGACAGTAATGGGCAGCGTGATCATGCCGCGTAGCTATTGTTATAGTTGAAATAAAATATAAAATAAGAAAGAAAACTCACCATGTGGGCATCCACGAGGCCAACATGTCCCATAGTTGTCGTTGAGTTGGATGGACTGAGTATGATAGGTAACACGATTGCAGCTACGTGCTTACGTCGCATGCATATGGGCATCTCGAACACCTGCAACGGTGTCGCGTGAATCGTGCTGGGGTTATTCGCATCATTGCGTCCTCTTTATACTTGTCCAGAACACTGTACTACGCAAAGTAAAAAAATAAAAATAAACATAAAATTTGACCTACCATGAGCGCGTTGCGTTTATCACGTTTGCACCATTATATTCGATGGTCTTCATTACGTTTGGGTTTTGTTTTTGTCATTGTTCATATCGTCGCGTTCTTATCGCGTTACGGCAGTTGTCTATGGTGCAGTGCTATATAGAATACATAGTAAACATTGAAAATAAAAACGCAACGCACCATTCACCGTGTCGCGTTTGCGATACCTTGGTTGCCTTTGCAGTGTGTTTTCTGGCATCCGCAATGTGTATCGTTACGTCTGCGTTGTCTTTACACTAGTTAGCCATCTAAAATATCTGTAGGGTAGAGAAAACATTAATGAAAACGAAAATAAAGGACTACTTACAAATGCGAGAGCATGGATGCTGATAGCCATCCCAAAACGACCACTTGCACGGGAGGGTAAAGTTGTCTGAGCAAACGTGTAGAGTAAAATACATAAGTGAAAATGAAAAGACGTACCAGATGAAGACGGGTGGTGTACGTGGCCGTGTTGTATCCAGTGCATCCGTATCGCCGTTTTCGCGTTAACATTGTGATAGTCATTAGGACGTGTACTACATAGAGTAAATGATCAAAAACGAACATAAAAACATCACATACATAACAAACATGAGCAAAGGCGTCCTGGATGAATCAAGGTTGCACATATGCGCTCATTTTGATAGCGACGCAGACACGCTAATGTTAGTTGTTTTTTTTCAATATTACATTACATAATTTTCATATTCACCCTTAGTAACTACCTACGACAACGCGAACACAACCTATATGACACGTTCACATTGCTGCTACCAAGATCACCACCACCCAGCAATGGCATTCGCATCCGCATTCGAACGGTTCCATCGGATACAATTGGATCTCGCCCTAAGTGCCGATTTGGTGTGTTATATTTGATTTCATTTTGCGTATTTCAATTTACTCAATTCAGTGCGAGACCGTCCTCGACACTCACTGCAACAATGTGGACGCCACGGAGTATACATGACGATCGGACACGTCGTGCATCATGCAGGCGTCCTAGACGGTCACTGCAACGGCGAGAATACTGTCACGTCACCTGTCACGTCACAATTGAACTACACGTCGCACTGGCGTCCTCGACGCCCGCCACCACGATGATGGTCGACACGGCCATGATGCTCGTCACTTCGCCCCTACTCGATCTTTAAAACGTTTAACACCCGACACAGCGGCGTATGCATCGTGTGGGCGTTCCAGATGCCAAGTTAGTAAGTCGCCAATTGTATTTTAATTTCATGTACGTATTCAACTATGCAGGCGTCCTGGACAGCCTAGCGTGACGAACAATGTAAACGCAACACGCACGAGTCGTTTTACTACACACGGCGACAGCACGAACATATGTACGACTGGCACACTACGACAGCGACTTGGCGATGACGTATTGGGGGGCCTTGCAACCACAATCACGACCCCACCACGTTTGATGATAGGACGAGAATGAGAGGCAGGGATTGTGCAAACAAACGTGCGCCCAACATCATTTTTCATTATTTTTTTTCTACAGTCTACTATTCACTCCACAGCACGGTGACGGCTAGCAGACCTAATATGGACCCGACCCAACGCGCTGCGTCGTGCTAGCGTCCTGGATGCCCACTTTGGGTAGCCGCAACAATTGCGCCACATTCGTAGTAGGTCGCCCTCTTTAAATTTTCAAGTATTCGACTATATAACGATGCGAACAGCCACTTTGCCTGTGACACAACCGTTCAGTGGCGTATACAGTGTACGGCGGCGTCTGGGACGCCGACTGCAATAACACGGGCGTATTTTTTAAAATCGAAATAGTGAGTCGTCCTTAATTTTACGTTCGTTTGTCTGCCTCACGTATAGTGGGCGTTCCAGCGGCGTATGCAGTACACGGCGGCGTCTGGGACGCCGACTGCGACAACACGGGCGCATTTTTTAAAATCGCAATAGTGAGTTGTCCTTAATTTTACGTTCGTTTGTCTGCCTCACGTATAGTGGGCGTTCCAGCGGTGTATGCAATACATGGCGGCGTCTGGGACGCCGACTGCGATAACACGGGCGCATTTTTTAAAATCGCAATAGTGAGTTGTCCTTAATTTTACGTTCGTTTGTCTGCCTCACGTATAGTTGGCGTTCCGGCGGCGTGTGCAGTGCACGGCGGCATCCGGGACGCCGATTTTGATAACGCAGGTGCGTTTTTTAAAATCATAATGGTGAGTTGCCCTTAATTCTACATTCGTTTATTTGCCTCACCTATAGTTGGCGTTCAGACGACGTCGACCAGTAGCTTCGGATTCGAAGCGATTACATTTGGTGCGGTAAGTACAGCTTGTAATTGTGTTATACACAACGTGGGTGCCTTGCAGCGTCGAGGACGCCCCATTTTTACCGGCAATAGATTGACAGCAAAAAACGTAACCATACCACCACGCAGGCGTCCAGGACGGCCACCTCTGTGTAGCGCGCCGCGTCTAATATGACGTTCTCCTTCTAGGGCTGGAGCGTGACGCACGAGGCATCTCGGACTCCTTCCGTACTGCATTTTAAGCAAGCGCAATTGGCTTGATGTCGTCGTGCCACTGTGCAATGTCAAAGCCAGTAAGCACAATTTATTTTCTGTTTCAGCACACATCGTAAACGCTGTAATTATGTACTGGCACAGACAAGCGTCAAGGTAGATCTAATAAACCGCATTTTCGGTTACGTCCTTTATCGATCACGATCAACCCCTAAACCTAGTTTGTGCCCTTGTTTCACTGGTTTGTTCAAACAACTAACCCCATCAGTAACATTCTATGCCTATATACTCCGAGTGATACCGCAGACACTAGTAAGCTTTCCTCGTCTCCATACGACTCGCAGAAACTACTCTAATGCCTTCACTCAGTATCTCGGCTGCGATTCTAGTTTTATCTAAAGTGGATGGCCTTCCATGGATCAGTCCGACTTGGCAGAGTCTCACTCGCTGTTTCGCCGTACCGTGGGAGACTGCCGACGATGCCGCTCTCGACGCTCCATCTCCTCATGTCTCCGGTTGGAATACTCGGATCGCGCAATGCGTGAAGTCGTATGCTGAAAACATTCGCTCCAAGCCGGATCTACAGGCGCAGGTAAATTATTCGGCACGCGGGTTCTCGGACAACGACAGTGCGGGGCGCAACGCTTGGAACAAATGGATCAACAAACAATGGCAGAAACATTGGCATATGAACAAACTAATCGACGACGTTTTCAAGGAACAAAAGTGTAACCCTTACCAAGTTCTCCTCCGAACAAAGTCCAAGCTGGTGCGTTACTTATTAATGATATTGGTTTTTGTTGAAATTGATTGTTATACTATGCGGCTAGCTACCTAGTATCGAGGACGCGCAAATTCACTCTGTCATACGACCCCTAGCTTACCTTCTGCTCGGCGAGTCGGCGTTCGACGAGGAAGATGGGGCGTTTTTGAGACCTGAAGTGAGGGACTTTATCAACGCGCTCATTACCCAGACGTGGCACCGCTATCGTAAAGGCATCACAGCACAAGCAAAGTCGATCGAAAAATTGCGGTCGGCGTTAAGTACGGATTGGCAAGGTAAGTCATTGAGCTCATCTCCCGTTTGCGCACCTAAACACGTTTTATTTGCAGTAATCACGCAAGGCACACCCTCGATCCAGGAGATCCGGACATATCTCGCCCGCGTTCGCCGACTACTAACGAAGCTCGCGATGTACCAGGATACGGCGACAATAGAGGAGTTCGAAGGACAACAACGAACTTTAGAAGCGATGCTAGCTGCAGCGGAAAACGACGAAACTCAGAAAGATGCTATCGACAGTAAGTGAATTCACTCGTACAACAAAGATCTATTGATTTACATCAACATGTACAGAACTTCCGAAGATTCTTCGTGAGGCGTTGCAAAAGCTCGCCTCGCAGAACGCTGTGCAAGAAATTTGTCAGCTCATCCGAGCTGCTCTCGAAAACGCAGATACGCTGGAAGCTTCCGTTCCCGTTGAAGTACCCGATGGCACGGCGGTCGACATTCCTTGGAGGGAAGGTACGGAAGATCTGGCAAAAATGAGCGAAGACCACCTCTGGAGTCAGCTTGGGCTGCAGGACAAAAAACAGCTCCCCTTCTTCCAAGATTTTACAGATCCTGATGGTATCATCGAACCGTGGACCGAAGAGGGCGAAAAGTGGCTTGCGTTGGAGTCAAGCAGTCGCGAGTCGTTGCGACCACGCTGGCAT
Organism: Heimioporus punctisporus; assembly: GCA_038094715.1. Classification (NCBI taxonomy): domain Eukaryota; kingdom Fungi; phylum Basidiomycota; class Agaricomycetes; order Boletales; family Boletaceae; genus Heimioporus; species Heimioporus punctisporus. The sequence goes on along the minus strand of JBBPUN010000472.1, from coordinate 6,009 downwards.
CAAATCGTCGGAATTTATCGCATGTTAGAATGCGCATTCGAAGGCAGGTCGGTACTGCTGATGGATGGTGTTGGTATCGGCAAGACGTTCCAAGTTATTGGGTTAATCGCTTGTCTGTCGTACTTCCATTGGCACTACGAAACTCACAAGAAATTTCCTGGAGCGTTCGGTACGTATTCACACTCTACTATCAATATGTACGTGATGCTCAATTTCAACTCGGATGAAGCGGAAAAACGATGGCAGGATAAGGAGGGGAATATCCCAAGTGCCCCCATCATTATCGTCTGCCCCGCAAGCTTACATAGCCAATGGACTCGCGAGATCGAACGTTTCCTAAAACGCAATACCTTCGACATCTTCCCTTATGTTGGAAAACTCGGCACGCGTCGCGGATGGTGGGAGAATATTTTCAAAAAGGGGTTCCATGAGCTTCACCATCGTATTATATTGGCGACGGACAGTGTAAGTGTGAATATCTATACATTTGCTCGTACTAAATGTAGAATCCATAAGGCTATAATCGACGACTGCACGACGTTATACATCGGAAGCATGCATCACGTCGAAGACAAGGTCGACGCCGGCTCAGCTATGGCGTCCATTGGGCCGACAACTGTCTTTGGCTATAAATACTCTTTGTTCATTATGGATGAAGCTCACCTGGCGCGGAAGTTCAACAAGTTGCATACCGCTGCATCTTCTTTACGTGAACAGGCATGTTCAATGATCGCAATGACGGCCACACCGGTGATGACGAAACTCCAGGTATGAGTTTTTTTATTCTATTTTTACGAGCAATACTTAACTACACAAAGGACCTTTGGATCATGGGGCACCTAATGGGTATACGTATACTCTTCGACAAAGAGAAATTCGATCAGATGAGGAGGGAACTTAATCGGGCACAGGCAAAGGACCGTAAAGCAGAACGCGAGTCGGAATCAGCTGCTGATCAGTTGCGCGGATTGCTTGCAGGTAACGAAGAATATAATAAAATGGCTGCCTCCGAATTTCTGCCGAGGCTAGACGAATGGATTCCGTGGCTGCGAGACGCGTTTCATCAACGTGTCATCCGCAGAACACTGGACTCAGTCGATTGCAGAAACGAACCGATTTTCGGAATGAGGCCGTACTGCGAACATGTTATGCTTGTCGAACTCCGGGACTCAGAAAAGGAGATATTAGGCCAACTCACTAACCAATTGGTGAAAGACGCACCGCTAACCACGATCGCGGGTGCGGGCAAGGTGAGCAGTCTCAGTTTTTTACTTATTTTTCTATCGTTACGAGCGGGTCGTCCACGACGCCCACATACGCACGTCGTCGTACGACGGAGTCACTTGACATTATACGCTGTACAGTGACGGCGTCCCGGACGCCCACACGCGTTCACCATCATTTCATGAAAACGCTCGACACTACGCTGTACGGTGACGGCGTCGCGGACGCTCACACGTGCTTGTTATCGTGGTATGTCGGAGCTACCGAACTTAACCTCAGCGCAGTGACGGCGTCGGGGACGCCTGTGCGCGCTCGTCGTCGTCTACGGACAAAGTTACTTAGTTTGGCTCTTGTGCACTGACGGCGTCGTGGACGCCCACGCATAGTTGTCGTTGTACGATAATAGTTCCTTGGTTCTACGCCCATGCAGCGACGGTTTCGCGGACGACTATTTTTTGTCTTATCAGCATATCATGTTACTAATTATTTACTAGAATTTTTATATCGAGTTTCGACGCGGACTACTTCATCCGCACATGAACCCGTCCTCGGGAAAACAATGGCAAGCTCCCAAGACTTTACAGGAATGGTCAGATAACATGGCTTCGACAAAACTCGACACGCTGGTGAAGATCGTCGCACACCACCTCAAACAGGACAATTCGTATCCGATGAAAGTCGCGGAGAATGGATTGGCCATCGAAGTTGATACATCAGCCGAACTCGACGACAAGAATCATACGGAGTGCGATCGTATTGTGATTTTCTCTGCTTTTCCTTCGTCTAACGCTGCCATTCGAGATGTGAGTATCACTACGCTGTTGATTATTTCATTTACATCGAATCTTTTATCAATCGTTCAGGTTTTAACACTCTATGGTATTAAATCCGTCGAGTTTCACGGCAAAACACCTCATAGTAAGCGCAAGAAGGTGTTAAACGAGTTTCGACGGTCGACATCTGAAGCTGGCGCACGCGTTCTTATCCTTTCCGCCGTTGGTGCTGTCGGTCTAAATCTAGCATGCGCAAACATTATGGTTATCGTGGTACGATGGCCTTTTCTTCTTGTCTACTTACTTAACTGCTACTAGGATACACTCTGGTCGGCCCTCGACGATGAGCAACTCCGAGGCCGTATTTATAGATTTCCACAACAAAAAATCGTTAGGTTCTATCGATTGATAGCTCGAGGCACTCCCGACGTGTTTCTGAACAATATCGCTTTCGACAAAGGAACGTTACACAAGGCGTTTATTGGATTGAATGACAGTAGTCGTTCGTTTCTGCTAATTCTATTTCTATCTATGTACTAATTGTACATTTCAGTCACTCTGTTCAACGGCAAAGACGAGGACATAAGCGCTGTTACAACAGTTACCAATTCGGTTGTCGAATCCGAAGAAGGTTCTGACGAAGACATGGAGATAGACGACGAACCTCGAGGACGCAACAGGCGAGGGGTTAGAAAGAATCAAGTCAGGAGTGTCCAACCGCCGCAAACCCCTCCTCGACAACCATCGAAGCGAAACGCACCAACGAGTCCAACCACACCGCAACGTGCGCCTCCCAAAGGAAAAAAGCCTCGGGTTAACAAACAAAAGGCCCAAGCGGTTGCATCATCAAACCCTTCTTCAGTATCTGCGAAGCTTGTTTCGGCAGTATCCCAGCCTCCTCCGTCGACTTCATCTGGTCGAACCCAGACCAAATCTCCCCCACAATTCAACCCCCAGGATGACGAGTTACTGAAAGCGATGCAGACAGATCCCACCTGGCAAGTGGATCCTGAGGAACTTGATGATTTAGCAAGCCTCAATCTTCGCAACAACGACGTTATCGATCAGCCGATGAACCCTTCTTCACCATTGAGCTCTTTGCCTGCGTCGCCATCTAACAATCACGCTTTCGTTCCCGTCGTTCAGCCAGGCCTACCCTCTAGGCTTCAATCAACTTCTTCTGATTCACACATCCCGCAAGCCGGTCCCTCGAATGCTCCCTCGACTAGTTCAATGATGAACCAACAACCCGGTTCTCATGGTGGTTCGTCCAATGCTCCCAACACGAACGTCGACAACATCGCCGGCGTTCCTCTCATTCCTGGCGGGCAGGCTCGTTTCGGACCCGTAGATCGTGGCCGTGGCAGGAAAAAGCCTAGGAGTACAGCTAAGGGAAAGCAACCGGCGCGATAAGTTCACCACCACGTCTCATTTACGTATCTTTTTGTTTAGCTTCTGCTCTTCTGTCTTTGTTACATGGTTCGCTTTATGTTTTTTTTCCCCAGCGTTTTACCTACCATGTACTTACGTATATTACCGCTTCTCGTTATGACACCGTTTTTCAATCGTTTACGTTTCATTGTGCACTGGTTTGTACATCCAGAATATAAAGGCCTCTGAAAACTACAACGTAGAATGCCCACAGGACGACGACAACGTAACCGTGTCCTGCTCATGTCGTTCGATAGGTCTAAGTTGTTGCAATGGTCTGTCTAGAAGCCGGCTCACATAGAGTAAAATGATAACGCACCAATTTGGCGTCTAGAATGCCTAAACGATAGTTAACGAACGATGCGACGGTATCATGTTCATGTCGTTTTGGTCACATTATGATCCCGCTCTTGTCGTTGTTGTAGGGTCGTCTAGGACGCTTACGTTGCATAGCACATTTACCTAAATTTAGAGTAAAAAGAAAAACAAGGACTCACCTCATCGCGATCCAATTATCGCATCCATGTTGTTGTCGCCGTGGGGCGTCCGGGACGCCTACACTGCTGCGTCAGCTCCATGCTGAGATTGTTGGGGCGAGCATTCGGTAAAAGCTTGTGTGTGAAGAGGATATAAATTAGATAGTTAAAACAAATAAAAACCTCACTGCATGTGGGCGTCCACGACGCCCGCACGACGCGTAATGTCCCCATGTTGAGTAAGTGAACGTGACGTGTGACGTGTGACACTACCCACGCCCGCTGCACAGTGGGCGTCCAGGACGCCCGCAAGTGTCGTTCGTGTCGGATTAATGTGGTAAGACAACAATTTGGTGCCTCCATACACAGACTGTTTTTTATTATCATGCTAGCTCAACTGATTCATCAAGCCTGCGTGCACACGCGAGCGTCCTGGACGCCCTATTTATGTCTATTCAAGGCTTGTTACCTAAAATTTGCGCATCATTTCTCTAGGCTCATGCGAATGCGAGCACTCTAAAATGCCGAAACATGGCAAGGTATGTCACTATATCAAGTCTAACAGAATCTTGAAAATCACTATCTATACTCTTAGCAGTAAGAGGGCGTCAAGAAGCCAAGCCAAGATTGTCTATTCACGCCTAACGGTTCTGCCTTAAATAGTCTCTGTATGTAAAGTTCAATTAGGCTAACAGCGCCATAACTATTATACAGCAATGAATTATGACTATCATGTGAGTACATTACATATCCCATGCTGTAAGGATCATTTGATGCTCAGAAATTTATCCAGCTTATCGGCTATTCTGCTCTTTCTTTTCTACTTTTACCATCTCCTTTTCTTCTTTAACATCCAATCATCACCCAACTTCAATTACTTTAGCCATCATGAGAGCCTACCCAGACGATCGAGAACTTAACCCTGTTCAGCTTTCTCTTGCTGACTTCATAGAAGAAGCCGTGCCATATTATACCACCATGGCGAATGGTAACCCCGACGATGAACTCAAATTTCTCAAGTTCGCTCTAGCTGGTCGCCGTGGCTTGGAGTCACACAATCAGCGCTCTATCACTCTCAATCCTATCCAAGGCTTACACGACATTAATCAAATCACCGCTTCTCGTGACTATGACTCACTGATCGGGACCACAAAGACTTTACCATATACTGTCCCATTGTCTGTGTGGCCTATTCCTTCATTCAGGGATACTCTTAAGTCCAATAACCATGTTACGTCTCTGGCCCTGAACAATCAGGTATGTTCATTTTACCTCCATAATGATTTTACTAGGCATTTATTAATATTAATTCAATTCATAGAATCAGCCATTATACGTTCCCATGCATACCATCCCTAATCTCGCTTTAGGAAAGGTTGCTAATCGTTCAGCTATCCGTGTATTTTTTCCCAGAATGTACCGTGCATCCGACACAAGAAAGATACCTACCGAAGACCTCGAGGCGATCTATAATCGGTGTCTCTATCCTATTATCACTCAAATGATGCCTGCTCTCGCTACAAATTGGCCACTGACATACCAGATTGCTCTTGAGCAGAGTCGTGATCGTGCAGGCCAACTACATCTAGGTTCCCTTGATGTCCCAGCCCACTTACTCCCTCTCTTTGCAACTTCCTACTTGGAGTCCATTCAAAACCTTCGTCCTTACTTTCGTGATGCTTATTTCGGTCATGAATTACGTGGCTGGAAAGGTGCTACAGCCCATAACATGGCATCTAATGGTGACGAAGAGGATGCTGCTGCTGCCTACGAACGTGTCCATGCATTAGATGATCTTCTCAATGTTCTGGACATGGATTCTATCAACCAGGAACAATGGCTTGTTGACATTGGTGTCCAATTTCAAGTTCCTGGTCATGTGGTTAGGTTATGAGACTATCTAGGGTGAATACCTAGGCCATATAACCCCGAACCTAGGGTTTAAACATAATTTAAATTGTGTAATTGAGATGTAAAATGGCCTTCCTATATGATTATTTACATATTTACATAGTTAACTGACTAATATGGACATACTGGACATAATTATTAATATGTATTGTATGAGTTGTACATGTTGTACTGTCATGGCCGTCCTGGGACGG
>JBBPUN010000471.1:0-12654 GCA_038094715.1 Heimioporus punctisporus | reverse complement strand
TACGAAGAGGGAATTATACGAAAGGTCCGGAGCCCAGGAGTTGCACTCCTGGGGAGAACGCACCGGAGTTGTAACGGAATAGTACCGGAGAACCCGGAGTGGACTTAGCATGGTACGGGATATGACACTGTTACACGAAGTGTGCTCTTGGGGATCAACTGAAGACTGACCTACTGGCAGGACACTCATGAAGAGGTATGACTCAGCCAGAGGGAGATCTATACATTCAAAGAATGGTCAATGGGACTATACACTTTGGAAAAGCGGAGAGAAGACTCAGGAATACTCAGATACAATGAGGACTCAAGAACGATGCTGTATTGTGCAGATCGAGAATGAGAATGTAAAGTACAGGGCAGCTGGTATATATACTAAGGGATGTGTAAGTGTGGAACCCTATGGAATATGGAAGAAGAGAACTACTAAGCTACGATGACAGACATTGCTGTGGAGGGGCTGTCCAAGGAAGCGAAAGAAGATCAAGACAAAGAAGAAATGACTAAATGAGAAGAATCATAATGTGGGGGCTGCCAACGAAGATTAGAAGATGAATGTATTTGAAAGAATAAAGTGGCATGCCAAAGATGATGTTGTAGGTAGGACGAAGATAAGATAGGATGAGGATAGAAGAAGAAAGGGAGAAAACCATAACACAGTCTAAGTAGCATCACCTGTTGGGAACTTGGCAATGACAATCTTGATATTGTTGGAGAGCAAGAGAGAGGAAGAGAAGGAGGAGAAGGAGACATCCAAAAAGAAGGGCAAAGGGAAGGTGAAGGCAAAGGTGCTGAAGGAGAAGGAGACTTGAAGCAAGAAGGAGAAGGAGCAAAGGGAAAAGAAGAAGAAAGAAGAAGAAGTACAGAAGGAGACACACCAACCATGAGAGGGGGCTATCAGCACTCCAGGTCACATGTGCCCAACTGTAGGACACTTGGGAAGAGTGGATTAGGTGAATGACAAGGGAAATGGAGCAGGAGGAAGAGGTGAAATGGCTGAAGAGGGAGTTAGAGCTAGACTATGGCATTGTGGATTTTGTAAAAAAGATTTCTGCATCAGAAAATTCATGAAGAAAAAAGGAAGAGAGGTCAAATCAGACTAAGAGGTAGGATTCAAAGGGTTGAAAATATTTGAAGGATGTATTGGAAACTTTTAAGAAGGAAGAAGAGTCTATCAGTAAGTAGTGATGGAATTGAAACTGAAACATATGATAAGTCAAAGTAAAACTGGTGTAGAAATGATTATGTATGCTCCACAGCACCCCAAGGGGGACTGAGATACTGACTGTCCTTGGTCAGCAACATCAAAGATGTGATCAAAGATCCTGAGTGAAGCAACCTTACAACCACTTAAGGCTATAGGCCACTCACTTAGGATTGTTGTGTAGAAAGAAGAAAGAGAAGGAGATCTGTGTTCTCTAAGTCTGTTGGTTATAGAGGAAAACTGAAGAGGATGAACTGAGGTCTGATACACCCCACTACTTCAGGGGCTTAAGGACCTATTACATGCAGGTGCAGTGCAGAGAGGCCAGAACCTAGTATGGAAGACAATTCCAGTGGTTGGAAAGAGGGTTCTGGTGTTCCAGAAGGGATTGAGAATAGAGGCTAAGTGGAAGAGTATGGGGTTAATAGAAAAGTGTAGTAGATGTAAAGAAATCAAACTCGACATGGGGTGGTCGTAAATACACCTGTTGAAGCTGAAACTGCAGCAATGGGGGAAACCACCAAGAGAACTCAACTTGAAGTTCTCTGGTATGATTTATTTGGGTTTATATACTCTACAAGTGTTTGCAATTATGTACAATGTATCTACAGATTGTTCAAGGGTTGTACCCAGGATATAAAGAGGGTTCTAGCATATTAGTATGTAGGTCATGAACCAGTGTCAGGTATAGGGGTTTTATGACAAAGAAAGGTGCACTAGGAGTGTGGGATTCATATATAAAAATGGAAGGGCACATAGAATGAAAGCATGGGTTATAGGGTTTTACTATAGGGTATAGGGTAGTAAAGTGTTTCCAGAGTGTTCTGGAAGGGTCTGGAAGGGTTGTTCCGGTCGGAATACTCAGAAAGGCGTTACGAATGGATAGGGATCATTATTAGATGTATTGTAATAGTGAAACATATGTATATTCAATGTAAAGTGACTAGATAGTCTTTTATAGGGGTTTTGGTACTTGAGAAGTTGTGCAAATAGTTCGAAAAGGTGGTTCTGGTCCAGAATGGCTCAGAAGGGTCAGAAGGGTGATTGAAAAGTGTAAGAATGCTTTGAAAAGCAGAGAAATGGCTAGAAATGATTATAATAGGTTTATAGAGGTGTTTTACATGGTATAGGTGTGTAATAAGTGTTCACCCTGGTGAAGTGGCTTGTAATGAGTTAGGGTGGGTTGGAATGGTGTGTCAGAACAGTGGTTTTGGTTGGAACATTAGAAGGAAAGTGAGACTTTGGTTATTTATTACAGTAATAGGTTTCTGGTGTTGTTTACATAGTAGAGGATCATAGTGGGGGTTTACCATGTGGAAGTGGCCCATTGTGGGTTGGGATTGGTCAGAACAGTACATCAGAACAGTGATTCCAGTCAGAACATCAGAAAGAATGTGGAATTTTTAGTCATATGTTATAAGGTTCTCTTGGCTGGCTCTTGGGCCTTTATATACTACTCATATGTTTGTACATGTTTGATACTTAATATTATTATATAAGTCCATGCCCTTAACCCTAGCAATAAGGGTGAGTTAGGCAGAGTCTGTATGAGTCAGAAAGAAGTGACAAGAATCAAGAATGCTGTACCACAGCCTTGAGAAGAGCAGTGTTGTGATCCTTACAAATCCTACTTGTGCATGACACACTTTATTACATTTCTTTATCTCTCTTAACCTATTACTTTCCAAACATCATGATTCCTTTGATTTACTTTGCCTTCACTCTTACTTTCAATAGAGGTTTACACCAATAAGATCATATCCCATTAGATCTTTACCAAGATCCTAGTATACTCCTATCTTTATTTCTGTCAATCTATCTTTACTTACTTCTCTCATACCAGTCATCATTCCCATTCATTCTCATGTTACTTTATTCTTAACTGTTCATTCTCACTGTTAACACTTTACTCTGTGTCTTGTGATCACTCACATGACGATTAGCTATGCATTGATGCATGGACCATTGTTACTTGTTATATACTTCTTGTATAGTATTTAAGATGTCAATACATCACCAAAGGACTTCAGTTTGTCCTTTTGGTCTTTCCTCTTCAACTAAGGGCAGATTTATCCTTCACTTCCCTTGTCTTTACTCAGATAGTGGCTTGTGATCTTTATCAGTTGCAGAGTCACTTCATTAGGGCAAACTCTTTTATTCTTCACCCCCACTTTTCTGAGTAGGATTAGCTACCCTTCTCTCATCTTTTCAGACCCTACATTACATACATCAAACCTGCCAATGCACTCTCTCAAGAGAAAGAGAAGAGTACAAGCTCCAGATAACGTCTAGGCACATTTACATTACTGACAGCACTTGACACCTGATCAGTGCCATCTCCACTTAGCACTCTCACACCCCTCAGCCAGATGCCTGAGATCGACAGGGACAATCTCACCCCTGATTGAAGTGTTCACATCTGCTGGCCTCTAGCGCCACTTTTCATATTCCATGAAGGAGAGGATCCAAATGACTAGAACCCTCCCACACCCATCAAACAAGAGGAGCTTATGCCATTGCTCCCATTCACACCATATTGGGGAAGGTCACTATCACCTTACTTTATCTATCCAGAACAAGAGCAGGAGATCCTGTGAAGAGTGGTTCTATTTCCACCACACATTGAAGCACTTCTAAGAAAGAAGCTAGTCAACACTGTCATCTTTGAAGGATGGGAACTTCATTGAGGCAATTGGAGGATATTCGAGAAGGCCTAGAACAGGGCCATATTGAAGCAATCCTACAACCACTTAAGGCTATAGGCCACTCACTTAGGATTGTCGTAGAGGAAACTAGAAACTTGCTGAGTCCATTGGTTGTAGAGGAAAACCGAAGAGGACAAACTGAGGTCCTCTTGGCTGGCTCTTGTGTCTTTATATACTACTTGTATGTTTGTACATGTTTGGTACTTAATATTACTATATAAGTCCATGTCCTTAACCCTAGTGATAAGGCAGAGTTAGGCAGAGTCTGTATGAGTCAGAAAGAAGTGATAGGGATCAAGAATGCTGTTCCATAGCCTTTAAGAAGAGTGGAAATAAAAGAGGCTGTGAGCGGTAATGAGAGATAAGGGAAACAAGGCATGGTAATTAAAAGGGTGAGGCCATCATGCGTCTAGCAAGTGGTCTAGAAGAGAAGCATTAATAGAAGAAGAGACAGAAATAAAAAAAATAAGTCAAAGTGGAAATAGAAAGGGTATTACATGTTTGCAAGTCTAGATCATATCACATGGTCATATCATGTGGTCATATCACATGATGCATTAGTTAGCACTTGTTGACTTTTGTATTGTAGAGGTTAGATGTTGTTGTAGAAGGTAAGGAAAATGATAGAAATATTTGGAAAAATAGGGTATGAATATGGGTTTCATAACACATATTTAGAAAGGTTGTGGAAGAAGTAGCTGCAGCCATAAAGACAAAAAAATGGAGAGAAAGAGGATAGAGAAACATTGAGGGAAAAAGGAAATTCTACTCAAGAATTGAAGGGACTCTGAGGAAGAAACCTCAAGTCAACTATAGATCTTAGATCCCACCCCCTTTCTATTTTTATGAAATCAAACTCTCTCTCTCTCACCCTCATAACCATCAGATCAATCTACCTTCTAATCAATCACTTCATCTCTATTCTTATCACCGCCCTTATTACCATCTATTGGTTCTCCCCCAAACAAGATTCTTTTGGCTTTGAAGTTCACACCACTGCCAACTCCTTCTCTATAATCATCACAAACCCCTCTATCATCATTAAGGAGGAAAAGAAGGAAGATGACTACAGAGCTTGGGACAATGAACAAGCTTGGGGATCATCTGATTGGAATAACAGTTGGGAAAACAACAAAGAGGAAGTAGAAGAAGATCATGATTGGGTCACTTGGGCTTGGAAACACATTTCCTTACTATGAATCAAAGGCATCACACTTGCATGGCAAGAACACAACTTCCTTTGCCACCTAGCAAATGTACAGCTAGAAAATTGCTCTTCCATCTCCACAGGATCAGAAACAGAGATGGAAATGGAAGAAGTAGTGGAAGAAGTAGTAGAGAATTAATAAATCTTTTCTCCCACCATGCCTGTCCCACCAGAAATAGTAGCACATATCCACAACAATCAAATCCCACCAGGAGGAAAACTGGCATCACTTCTTAATGTGGTAATAGATCTTTACACTGCAATAGAAGCAGCAAGCACAGATAATCAGAAGCTAAGCAGCAAAATAGTCCAACTACAACAAGCTAACAATGGACTAAACACACAAATAAAGGGTCTAAAGGACACCTATGATGATCAGTCAGCAACCATAAATGAACTACAATGAGAACTTGATGACATGGACATAGATGATGACAAATCAACTCAATTAGTCTCATCAAAAGTCAAAGTATTTACAGACCCAGGAGATTATAATGGAGAATGGTACAAGTTCAATGATTGGTGGGCAAAGATGAAAGCATGGATTGATGTCAACTCCAAGAATATTCCACCACACTCATCTAGGGCTGTATATGCCATACTCTCACATCTTAAGAGAAAGGAAGCCTCTATATTTTCACAATCTTGCATCTTAAAGATGGCAAATCTAGAAATATCCTACATATGGGAACAACTTGAAGAAGAGCTTCTCTTGTTACACTTGGAGGTCGAACGTAGAACTCAACAAACTAAAGAATCAAGGGTCAAGAGTTCTGGGTAAGAATTGTACCTGTAGAGTTCAGAGTGAGACCTTTGATGTAGCAAAACAGCTACTGGCAAGGTCAAGTGGAACGTTCAAGTGTACGTCCAGACATCAAGGAGATGAGAGCCTGAGGGCAGATAGATTCAAGAGTACAGGTTACATGAGGGAGACTCAAGTAGATCAAGGTTAAGAAGAAAGAAGGGAAGTTGGGGTGAAAGGGTATATATACCCTGAAGGACAAATATGAACAAATAAACAATGTAAGCAATGGAAGTTCATAGAATGTGGAGGAAATGATGACTAAGTAAATGATGGAATCTTCTGGAATGTGATGAAATGATTAGTCATTGTAGATGAAAAGAAATGGTAAGTCCAAAAGTGTATTGGTAGTAAAAAGAAAGAAAAAGAAATTGTAACATCTCTCTTTCTTTAGATGCATGAACCAATGGAACTTCTATGTTCAACAATTTGAACAGCTCTACCAGCCAGAAATGCCCTCTGATGGCAAAGGCAATTATATGAAAACAGACATATTCCTGGCATGAATGGAATCTCTCCAAATGATGACAGAAATGTCAAAAAAACAACTTGTTTGCTTTCTAGAAACACACACACAGAAATCTATAATGGCAAAGATGCTGGAGTTACACCCAGATCAGACCAATAACACAATCTGGAAAAATCATCTAGAATTAGCTAAGAAGATCAGTAACACTCAAGAAGCTATACCATTCATATTCACACAATCAGATCATCACACCAAAGATAACCACATGGACATCTTGGCTACATCACCTTGCCCCACACCACATTCTCAGGGTTGTTATTTATGTAAAAAACCCAATCACATCACCAAGAACCACCTAGGGGTTTGCCAATGCTATACTTGCAAATGGTATGGCACTCACAAGAAAGGATGCACCCATGCCTCCATTCCCTTAATGTCCAGGAACATTCATACAGCTGAAATGGAATCAGCAGCTGCATGGGAAGATGTCCCAAATCATTTACCTAGGGCAGTACAAGGAATGAGCTATAATGAGCTAAAAGCTTATTTTTATGATATACACACGAATGAGATCAGAACAACTGATCAGGGAAAAGGGAAAGCTGCATGAACGATCTGGGTGATCATGTAGCAAAGAACTCTTTATCTTCTAACCAATATGCCTCTCTTCCTATCTGTTACAATATGCTAAGGCCCCATATCTTTTTCTTTGATTCTCTCAATGCTCTGAGAACTCCCTCGCTCTAGACACCTTGTCTACTGTCGCTTTCGCATCACAAGGAACACTGGTGAATGCCAGCACTCTCTCGAATCCTCAATGGATCAACCGTGATGTCCTCCTGGACACTCCCGTCATATCCCTGGACCTTCTCCTTCATGAAACCCTCTGTGAACTGGCTTATCCCCAGTCTTCATCCTTCGCCTCTCCCCAATACCCTTCACCCTAGACATCTTGTTTCTTGGACTACTCTAGACCTATGACATGTGGTATTCATTTCCGCTTCTTCTTTGAACTTTGTAACACGTTCCATCAAATCTTGTAACACCTGACTTTGCTTCTTTAATCCCCGTGTATTCTTAGAACACTTCTTTGCCTCATGGCTTTTCTTCCTTGATTTCCTAGAACATTCTATTCCTTTGTCATTGTTTTGTCATCGAACACTGGGACACTATTTAGACATTCCCTCTCCGCCATTGTATACTTAGCTTTGATCTACCTAGCCCCACTCTGCCATAACCTGGCCTCTCTCTGTACTTGCCTACAGGCATCTCTTGTACCATCATATCTTGTAACAACAACGCTACTTGATATCTTCTCTCCAAGTTCTTGTCTTGCGCACATCCTCTTGGGAAGGCATCTCCCGTCAACTATTCGAACATTCTTCAAGTTCTTGCTCAAGTCGAGTTATGCTAGAAAGGCATCCCCCTCTGATAGACCTCTGCTTCTGCACGTCTCTTCCGCCTTCTGACAAGTCTTCGCAGCTAGCCATCCGCTCTCTGATCAGCTTCTCTCTGTCTAGCTAGTGTGGAGCAATCCTGCTGGGTTTTATGGTTAGCCTTGAAGGTAACCCGTAACACTATCTACAAATGTAAAATGGACTATACTGTACAAAGTCAAATGGGGTCTGAGCTTGCTCAGCTTGCTTGGGATTCTAAACCAAGGCTTAATTCCATTTTACCCACCAATCCATTAACAGAACCACCCCCAAATCCCAGAAGCCTAAGAATCAAGCAAAACTCACCAGATGCTAAGATACCCCTTAGGGCCATGGATCAAGCAGCTGGATATGACCTATATGCCACCAAAGAAATGGAAATCCCACTGCTGGGGAAAGGACTAGTAAACACAGTGTTATCTATCACAGTCCCACAAAGAACATATGGAAGGATTGCTTCACAATCAGGATTAGCAGCAAAATCACACATACATATTGGAGCAGGTGTCATTGATGCTGATTATAGAGGAGATGTGAAAGTCTTGTTGATGAACTTCTCACAAGATGCTTTCCACATTTCTAAAGGAGATCACATTGCACAACTAATATTAGAACAAAATTCCACACCTATGACCAAAGAAACATCTGATCTAGACACTACCCACAGAGGAGACAATGGATTTGGATCCACTGGGAAAGCCATATATACAGTTAACCCAAAACAAGAAATACAACTCCCTGTTGTTGTGTCCACCTCTACAGCCACCAAGCTGAATGTCCACACCAAAGCACTCTTGACTCAAGAGCCAATTGCATCTTCATTGACAAAACATGGGCTTCTCAGAATAAGATACCATTATGAATTCTACCCTACCCCTTAACTGTTTATAATGTTGACAGATCAGAAAATTCTGTCAGACAAATCACACACACTGCCAACCTAATCATAGAATATAAGGGCATAAGGAATGCATTGATGTAGAAGTCACAGACCTAGGGAAAAATCAGATTATCCTAGGATACTCTTGGCTAAAGCATCACAACCCTGAAATCAACTGGTAAACCAGAGAAATTCATATGACCAGATGTCCACCTTCATGTTCCCATCTACAAGATAAAGGCAGATATGCTAAACAGAGTGATATAGAGGAAGCAGACTCTATATGATCATACCTACATCTATGCACAGGACAAAAAACAGATGAAACCCTCACAAAGAAGCACAATGATGGAAAGGATCCTGCTGAATTAGTTCCACCCCAATTCCACAAATATCTCGATATATTCTCACAGAAAGAATCTAAACACATGCCACTATGAAAGCCATGGGATCACACCATTGAGCTTAAAGACACCTTTAAACCTAAAAAGGGTCACCTGATACCCCTGTCACCAAATGAACAGAAGGAGGTTACCAATTTTATCAAGGATCAATCATGAAAAGGCTACATTCATCCATCTAAATCCCCACAGACATCACCAGTGTTCTTTGTACCAAAGAAAGATGGAAGAAAATGAATGGTCCAAGACTACCACCATCTAAATGAGCATATAATTAAGAATAATTACCCACTCCTTCTGATATCCCAACTAGTTGATAAACTAAAAGGAGCAAAAATGTTCACAAAAATGGATCTCAGATGGGGATACAATAATGTACACATTAAGGAAGGAGATGAATGGAAGGCCACATTTGTCTGTCACAAAGGATCCTTTGAACCCCTATTTATGTTCTTTGGACTCTGCAACTCACCTGCCACCTTCCAAACAATAATGAATGACATCTTCAATGACATGAAGGATGTATTAGTGGTCTATATCGACAATCTTATGGTCTTCACTAAAACCAACAATCCAAAAGAACATAACAAAACTGTCAAAGAAGTCCTTAAACACCTACAAGAAAATGATCTATTCATAAAGCCTGAGAAATGCACATTCCATACCAAGGAAGTTGAATTCCTAGAAATGATTGTATCGGATCAAGGCATAAAAATGGATCCAAAAAAAGTCAAAGCCATCTTAGAATGGCCTACACCCACAAATTTCAAGGAAGTCTGTAGTTTCCTCAGACTTGCCAATTTCTATAGGAGATTCATAGAAGGATACTCCAAAATAGCATGCCCACTTACAGATCTCACAAAGAAAGACACCCCTTTTACATGGAATGAAGATAGAAAGCTAGCTTTCACAATGATTCACATCAGCTCCTATTCTTGTATTTCCAGATATTGATAAACAATTTAGATTAGAAACTGACACCTCAGACTATACAACAGGTGCAGTACTATCTATGGAAGTTGAAGGAGGAAAGTGGCATCCTGTCGTCTACTCTTCCACTTCTATGATATCTGAACAACGAAACTACCCTATTGCTGATAAAGAAATGCTCAGTGTTATCAATGCTCTAGAACAATGGAGACATTATCTTGAAGATGCACACTTTGAGTTCAAAATATATAATGATCACATGAACTTACAATGGTTCATGAAGAGACAAGATCTCAACTGTAGACAAGCTAGATGGGCTCAATACCTCTCACATTTCAATTTTAAATGGACTCATAAACCAGGCACTACCATGGGAAAAGCAGACACTTTATCTCAATAAAGTAATTATACTGCAAAAATAAAAAATAATAACAAAGGAGTTCTTCTCATCCCTCCAGAATGAATTCAGAAAACCCACCTTCAAATACAAGATGAAGAAGATATCTTGACATCTTTCATAAAGGCAGAATATCTATGTTTACAAGAATCCCTTTTAGAATATGAGAATGTCCATAAGCAAAATGAGATCTATCACACAAATGAAGGACAGATCTTCATTCCACCATTGCCCCTTACATTGCAAATGGCTATTTTAAAAGCCTATCATGATGCCCCAGTTGCAGGACACCCTGGGATTACTAAAACTTACAAAAGAATCACTAGGGACTACTTTTGGCCAAAAATAAAATCTTTCATTAATAATTACATCCAAAGATGCGATTGATGCCAATGAAAGAAATCATATAACCACACCACACCAGGATTGGCAATGCCACTCCCTGTACCTATGAAACCTTGGGAAGACATATCAGCTGACTTTATCACTGATCTCCCTATTTCACAAGGCTATGACTCTATTCTAGTCATTGTTGATCGCTTTTCCAAAGAAGTTGCATTCATACCCACAGTTAAAACTGTCACAGCACTCAATACCAGATTCTTATACTTGGATCATGTATGAAAACATCATGGATTATCAAAAACACTTATCTCAGATTGAGGACCTCAATTTACTTTGCATATTATAAAGAAAATCATGAAATGATTAGGAATTAGCCACAATCTATCTATGGCATTCCACCCACAGACTGATGGTCAGACTGAATGAATCAATCATGATCTACAGCAGTATCTATGCCTCTATGTTAATGATAAGCAAGAATCATGGGCTGATTGGTTATCCCTTGCTCAATTCACTTACAACTCCCAAATGCAATATGCTACCAATCATTCCCCTTTTGCTATCACACATTCTTATCAACCATGCATGGGTATTGAATCCAGGTCTATGAATAAATCACCAGCTGCCACCTCTTTTCTTAACAACTTCTTCCAAACTTTCAAAAAAGTCTCATCACATCTCACAAAAGCAGCTGATCAGATTAAATTAAATACAGATCAACATAGATCTAAGGCACCCACATATGAAATTGGAGACATGGTCTGGCTTAGCACAGAAAATCTAAAGTTAACTCATGCTTCTTGCAAACTAACAGAATGATGGCTTGGTCCTTATCGCATTACAGCATTACCTGGTCAAAATACAGTAACCCTCCATCTACTCAATTCTATGCACATTCATCCTATGATTAATGTTTCACATATTAAACCATACAAAGACTGACTGGATGGTCAACCACTCAATCGCCCTAAACCTGTTGATGTCTCAGAGGATGGCCACCCTGAATATGAAGTTGAATCTATTATTGATTCTAGATTACACAAAGGATGCTTAGAATACCTCATTCACTGGTCTGGTTTCACAGATACAGATAGAACTTGGAAACTCTTATCTCATCTGAGAAACACTGCAGATGCTATAAAAGACTTTCATATGTCTCATCCTTCTGCACCATGATGCATCAACCTAATGGAACCTGCATTCTATGACCTATTTTACTTTCAACCATCCAACAGCATAGACCATGTCAAAACACATTTACCATTCAATCACCTGGAAGTCAATTTTTAGCAGGGGGGTAATGTTGCAATCCTTACAAATCCTACTTGTGCATGACACACTTTATTACATTTCTTTATCTCTCTTAACCTATTACTTTCCAAACATCATAATTCCTTTGATTTACTTTGCCTTCACTCTTACTTTCAATAGGGGTTTACACCAATAAAATCAGATCATATTCCATTAGATCTTTACCAAGATCTTGGTATACTCCTATCTTTATTTCTGTCAATCTATCTTTACTTACTTCTCTCATACTGTTACGGTTTGACCTGGCGTGGTCTAGCCGCAGACCCGACGGATGGCTTTAGCACTGACGGGACAAGGTAACCATGGCTCATCATAGACCAACGGATGTCAGCTGCTTAAGACATATCACGAGACCTTCTTCAAGGACAAGATGGAAGAGAAGAGCTACATTGCGAGTATGCAAGTAGTGGGGGATAGAAGGTACAAGAGGGTGTCAAGTAAAATAAGAGGGGGGGTTGTCGGGTATGACTCTAGGTGAAGTATCTAAGTGCGAGAACGAAGATCTATATAGTGTACAGAGAAAGAGATGACTAAGCAATGACAAAGACGAAAGAATGTTCTGGAAATACAA
>JBBPUN010000470.1:0-12661 GCA_038094715.1 Heimioporus punctisporus | reverse complement strand
TCTTGAGGGATCAACTAGAGACTGACCTACAGGCAGGACACTCACGAAGAGGTACAACTCAACCTGAGAGAAGGGATCTATATGTTCAAGAGAACAGTCAAAAGAACTCTATGCTTAAGGAAGCAGTGAAGGGACTTAGGGATATTCAGAGAACTAGGAGGACTTGAGAACAATGCTGGATTGCATAGATTGAGAATGAAGTATAAAAGTACAAGGGCAGTAGTATAAGTACAAAGGGATGTGTAAGTGTGAAATCCTATGGAATATAAGGAAAGATGGGTAGACTAAGCAGTAATGACAGATACTGCTGTGGAAAGGCTGTCCATGGAAGATGTGAGAATAAGAGAACAAAGGAAGAATGACTAAACAAGAAGGGTTACAATATGCAGACTTCCAATGAAGAAAAGGAGGTAAACATACTGTAAAAATAAAGTGGTAAATCAAAGATAAGATTGTACATAGGATAAAGATAGGAAATGACAAAGATGAAGAGACATAGGAAGAAAACAATAACAAAAATCATCTAGAAAGGGTGATAAGTGATCAGTACAACCACTATCAATCATCCAATGATTTTGATAAAAGAAAATCACAGATTTAGGTTTTGAGTGGACAGCATTCACACTCAAGTAAACATCAAAGAAAGTAGCATTGCCAAACCAGTCTCCATCATCCCAGTTTATATCTGGGAGTATATGTGCAGAACTGTCTAAGTCTCCATAATATAGGGTTTGCATAATAGAAGGACCTGGTCTTTCATCCAATTGATGAAGTGAGTTGCTTGTTTTATCAAAAACAAGCTCTTCCAAGGAAAAAGTCACTTTAGAGCACTTTCCTTTTTTCTTCTGCCTCTTGGAAGTTTTTGCAGTTACTTCTGAGGCATTAGAAGGAACTGTGATGCTAAAAGATCTTTGGTACATAGATTTCACTATTCCTCTTCTATAAAAGAAAAGAGGCGAAACTACTAGGCCAAACAGCGAAACATTATTTCAAAGAAGCAGAGACAATTTAGGATCTGGCTCATCAAAAAGAGATTCCAAAACACAGGATATATGCTAGGATTATCTCAGGGAAACTTGCAAAGAAGTACCTCTACTGCATTTTCATCTATTAGTCTCATCTATGATGAACTATTTTCTAATTTTGGATTCATAGATCTTTACCTCTTTATACATTAACAATGGCAACCATCTCAGTCTCCACTGACTTCAATACTGATTAAACTATAATTGGTCATATTCCCATCCTTGTTGATATTACCAACTACTCTATCTGGAGATCTCATCTTCAAGGCTATCTTTGCTCTTAATCGCTCTGGAACTGGATTGATGAATTAATTCTACACCTTTGACAAGTGTAAGGATGTCACAGAGCAGAACAAATAGGAAACTATTGATCTTTGCATTGCTGGTATTATTACTAATACTACAAGTGACACACTTGCTAAACAATGTGATTATAGGTATATTCCCAACACCACCACATCTAAACCATCTGCTGCTAAAGTGTTTTTAGATGAGATGGATCTTTTGTTTGACAGTCAAGGACTTGCTAGACAATTGTCATCTTTCTATCATGCCTTTGGATTAATAATCCAAGAACACTCTGCACAGTGAGATATCACAGTAATCATCACCTATTTCAATGATATGCTTGCAGCTGGCCTCAATTTACCAGAATTATTTAAAGCAATGTTTCTTTTGACCAAACTGCCACCTTTCTATCATTTCTTCACTTCAATGCTTATCCAGACTATATCGGAAGCAGACTTCAAGGTTGATCTCATTGTTAGATGAATAAATTCTGAAATTGAGCTGGTATTCACAAGAAGACCACTCTTTGCTCACATTATTAATATCTTTGATCACTAATTTGTTGCCCATCAAAGCAACAGAACTGTTATTTGCAGGGGACCACTCTAATAAAATCACTGAAACAACAACCAGCAGGCTTCAAATGAAGCTCCTTCTGCATAACAAGGACACTTTAAGCATCCTCCTTACCAGAAGAGAAACCTGGGCAAACAAGCCCATAACCAAAAATAGAAGTGATACAATGATTTTCAAATATGCACCTCTAAAGCGAAAGAAAAAGGAAAAGCAAGGGCTAATGTGGTTCAAGAAACAGGTTTTATTCATGCTGTTACTACTGATATTGATATTGAATCAATGGTGATAGATCCTGATGAGGATGACAATATTTCCACCACTGCTAATGCAGATTGGGGTAATGATTATGATCACTTTCATGAGATTCAACAAATTTATGATGATCATTTCTCAGCCACTGCACAACAGACTGCTAAACAATCCAATTCTGTCTCACAAGGCAGACTTGAGGCAGATCTCACTAGATATCACTATTCAGCAGACTATAACTTGGATGGTTATGATGGTAATGCAGAAGTATTCAATATTTAGGAATTTCCATTATCTGATACTACAGATAATGGTATAAACATGGACATGGCCAATCAAGCTGGTCCATCTACCATTCCTGGTGATTTTGAGAATAAAGATACTGTCATCATTGATAACAATGAATCTACACCCAAACCAAAAGGTACCAAGTCCTTTTCATATATCAGAAATAGGTAAATATGTGTGTGTTTTGAAGGGAATAAAGAATAATCATGGAAAATGATGTGGATTCTTTATTTTTGTCTTTAGATCTGGTAGATCTAGAAAATGGTTGCTATGGAAGTAAGAAAATACCAAGAATGGCAAGTTTATCCAATAGTTAAGATTGACAAATGAAATTGGAGTGTTATCTTTGTCCATTTGAAATATATATACACATCTATGACAAGAAGAATCTAAATAGTCATAATAAGTACAAAGAATGGGCCAAATGTGGTGTACAGATGTTTTAAGAAGCAAAAAATGAGAAGAATTACAAATCTTTATAAAACCTGTGTTTGAGATCAGATTTGATCACAGCTCTTCTTCTTGGTACTTTAATATACCCAAGAAGAGTGTTGTAGATGATTCCTGCATCTAACCAAGTGTAAGTGTGCTGTAAGTGGAGAAATCACTATTGAAGCTCATATAGTAAAGCTTTGGCTGCTTTTGCTGGAAGTCCTTTCACATGTCCTTGTCAAAGAAATGGTTCCACATTCTTACATCTGTACATTTGTAGACATCTACTTTCCTTCAAGTGTTCAAGTTATCCCATCCCCATTGCTATGCTCTCCAGTTACCATGATAGATATGATAATTGGATTTATGTGCTTGAATCAAGCACAGAGTGTGATAGGTGAGGGTGAAGTATTAAATAGGGAAGATTTCATAGCCTTGACCATGTACCACAAAAGATTGACAAGCTTCATTTGAAGCATAAGGAAAGGCCTGTTATGCAAAGCATTTCTTGAAGGATTGATCAAAGGCTGACCTACTGGCAGGACACTCACAGAGAGGTACAACTCAGCCAGAGGGAAGATCTGTATGTTCGAAGAATAGTCAATGGGGCTATACACTTTGGAAAAGTGAAGAAGGGACTCAGGGGTTCTCAGAGGCAGTGAGGACTCAAGAGTGACGCTGTATTGTGCAGATTGAGAATGAGAAGCTATAATACAGGGCAGCAGGTATTTACACTAGAGGACATGTGAGCATAGAACTAGCTAGAATGATATGGAAAGGGATGTACTAAGCAACAATGACAGATGTTACTGTAAGGGGCTGTCCATGGAAGATTCAAGAAGGATAGACAAAAGAGGGTATTAAACAGCAATAATAGAAATGTGAGGAAAGCCTATGATGACTAGAAGATGTGAATAGTTATAGGTTGAAATGAACATTCCAAAGATACAATGAAAAATGGGTTTTAAAGAGGAGATAACGAAGATAGATGAAGAAAGAAAGAAAATCGTAACAAGGCCCAGCCAGCACCTTTATAAGCCTGTGCTATAGGCACTTTGAGATAGCAAAGTGTTATGATTTCTTGGACTTACTATTTCTTTTTTCCAATGACTAATCCATTCCATCATGTTCTGCAATCTTCTACCACTTGCTTAGTCATCATTTTTATCATGTTCCATGACTTTCCTTTGTATTAGCTAAAGCATTTGCACCTATTTATCCTTTCGGACATAAATACCCTTTCTCTATGCATTTCTCTCTTTTCTTCTAACCTTGATCTACTCAAGCCTAGCTCTAGTAAACTTTGTAAACCTCTACCTTGAATAAAGATCTTTGGTTTCTATAAGCCTCATTGTGTTGCTTTGAAATGCATCTTGATCTTGCTAGCAACTGTCCTGTTGTGTCAAAGGTCTTACTCAGAACCCTTTTGATCCATTCTATAGGTACACTACTTACCCAGAACCCTTGACTGTACAAAAGACCTTATCAAGTTTTACATTCAACCTTTGAGTATAACAAAAGATCAAGGTTCTCTTCATATGGGCATACCATTGTAGTACCTGCCCACCATATCTTCCTCTAACACTCCATGGAGGGAAACCTACAACTCGGAACTGTCTGATCCTAAGCAAGAGAACCACTCTTCCTCCTCTGAACACTTCACTGATGTCAAGGTATGAATAGAACCCAACAATACCCTAGACCTTACAGCAAACCTTTCATCCTCACTTTATATTCCTCATGTCCCTACACCTCTATCCCCAACTTCCGTCCAAAAATCTTTCCTCTTCAGAATCCCACTTCCCCCCCCCCCACCCAGACCACCCCTCCTTCATACCTTCCCTACCCTATCCACCACTATGACCACAACCATCAAATACACAGAACTCTGTCTTGGTGTACCAAAACTCTTCAATAGCAATCCAAAAAAAGCTAATGCCTGGATGATGACCATCTGCTCCTACCTCCTTGTCAATGAAAAGGTCTATGACAACGACAATAAAAAGATCACCTTCACCCTGTCGCACATGACTGAAAAACCCACAGCCACTTGGGCCAACACTCTTTGATGACAAGCATTCAGCCTCACTACCCCTAGCTTTGGCTCCTTTGCTGACTTCCTTGTCAAATTTGATACCAATTTTAAAACCCACAATGTCAAAAACAACACCATTGCTTGGCTGGTTACCACCACCATCACAAATGGTAACCAACTCAACGAATATCTTGCCGAATTCCAGAATAAAGTAGCCCTATCTGGGATTACTGAGGATGCTATCCTCATCAACTTCCTCGCCACCAGAATGCCAAGGAAACTCATGGAGAGAATCTGCAGCATGAATACAATTTCCACCATGATCAAAGCCTGGTATAAAAAGGCTATCCACTTTCAAACAGTCTACAATAGAATAAAAGAAATCAGTGCTTG
The DNA here is from genome assembly GCA_038094715.1 of Heimioporus punctisporus. Lineage (NCBI taxonomy): Eukaryota > Fungi > Basidiomycota > Agaricomycetes > Boletales > Boletaceae > Heimioporus > Heimioporus punctisporus. The sequence continues at coordinate 7,375 of JBBPUN010000470.1, read as the reverse complement.
ATCCCATCACACCAAAACCCACATTTTCCACTTCACCACCTCATCCTCTAATTCTACCCCTGTCAAAGATCCCAATGCCATGGATGTTGATGCAGTATGAGTAGGAAAGCTCACCCCTGAAGAATGAAAGTGTTATATCACCGAAGGACAGTGCTCCTGCTGCCAAAACAAAGGACATCTCTTCTCAGCCTGCCCTAATTTCACCTCTGGCTCTAAGAAAACCATACCTAAGGACAAAAAGGTCTGAAAGGCAGAACAAATCCCCTCCCTCAAGGAAATAGACAACAACAATGACAATGAAACAAAGACCACCATTGAAAGAGTGGCATTTTCTCAGGATTTTTAAATGGGAGGACCACCCTGACGCATGGTACCTCCATCTGTAGAACTCATGTACTTGTAGCTGATCCTACCCAGAAAAATGTACAACTTCCCCTCTCAATCATGACTACCTCTGGAAAAGACATCAAAACCAATGCTCTCATTGATTTAGGAGCAGACATCTGTTGTATTGACTAGCATTTTGCCAAAAAAAAACATAAACTTCCCCTTGACAAACTCCCCACCCCTATTTCCATAACAAAAATTGACAACACTACCAACCAAGCAGGAATGATCAAGTACACCACCACCCTCTTTCTCTGAATCAACCACCTCCATCAGAAAGTCAAATTCTTTGTTGTACACTATGGTTCCTCCAACATGATCCTTGGAATGCCCTGGTTAAAGAAAACTCAACCAATCATTGACTGGGCCAAATGAACCATCTCCATTAAAACCACCAACAATAAAACTTCTCTATACAATTGCAAAATGATTGCCAGGGAACTACATCTCTCAGCCAAATCCCAACCACCCCCCCCAATCACCAAAGTCATATAACAAGTAGGAGCAGATATGATATGACATGACAGACTATTTCAATACAACAAATACTACATGGGCCATCATCTTTCCTCTGCCAACATCTCAACTTACCATCTAAACCAAGTAACTAAACATGGCTCCAGATTCCAATTTCACTCACCCACTATCATTAACACCTTTACCACCTCTACTAAGTTGGCGATCAAAGCTGACAGAAAGAAACCCCCACCTACACTCCCACTAGAATTTGCCATATTCTCCTCAGTATTCTCTAAAAAATCTGCCAACTGTTACACAAAGCGTGTTCTTGGGAATTGACCGAAGACTGACCTACTGGCAGAACACTCATGAAGAGGTACAACTCAGCCAGAGGGAGATCTATACGTTCAAAGAACGGTCAATGGGACTATATGCTTGGGAGAAGCGGAGAGAAGACTCAGGGATACTCAGTTATGATGAGGACTCAAGAACGATGCTGTATTGTGCAGATTGAGAATGAGAAACTATGGTACAGGGCAACAGGTATATAAGGGAAGCGATGCGTAAGTGTGGAATCCTATGGAAGGGGATGGAATAGGAATACTAAGCATAGATGACAAACTATGCTGTAGAGGAGGCTGTCCATAGAAGGTTCAAGAGAAAGGGATGAAAAAGGAAATTAAACAGCGATAAGAGAGATGTGAGGAAAACCTATGATGACAAGAAGATGTGAATAGTCATAGGCCGAAACATACATGCTAAGAATGTGATGATAAACAGGTTTCAGAGAGGAAACAATGAAGATAGTTGGAGAGAGAAAGAATATTGTAATATTACCCCCCTCATATGTTTGAGATCCTGGTTCAAACAATATGTAGTTCTTACTCTGTCAGAGATGCTCCTGTATGAAGGGTAGAGGCCTGCTCCACTGTGAAATGTTCAAATGGACAATTGTTGAGAACATGTCCAAGTCCATCACAGAGGTTACAATGTCTGGTTGGACAGAATCGTGCTCCATGTCCCCATCTTCGACAAAGGTCACATTGGGTGGTGTAACAACAATGAGAGGGATGACCAGGGGTGAGGAGATGGCAGGAAGGACATTGGTATTCCAGGCACTCGTCTTGATAGTGACCAAAAAGGTTACATTGATAGCAGCATGTGGATGGAGAGGCTGGCTGGCATACCAAGGGAGAGCAAACGGTTTGGGTGGCAGCAGAGAGGACCTGTTGGCCATTGGGGAGGTGGAAGATCTGGATAGACTCCCTGTTGGAGGCAAGGATGATGGGGTCTAGGCGATAATCATCAGACAGATGGGAGGGCGATGCAGGAGGTGAAGGTATAGGGGGGGGGATGTAATACGAGAGAGAAGGGATGTAGCTGACGAAGGGGGAATAGGCAAAGGGATAAGAGAAGAACGAATAGCAGTGGTAGAGGAAAGATAATGATCCCTGGCATCTGCAGGTAGGGAGAGAAAGATACGTCAAAACATAGGGTACAGAAGTGCAGGGTCAATACATTGTACAAAGATATAAAAGCCTTGCATATGAAGAAGAGAGAGGATTTGTTCTGGGAGACAGTTTATCAATAGGCAAAGAGGAAGACCAAACTCTGCAGGTAAATCTGAAGGTGAAGATTGGAAGTGGTAGGTTTGAACATGAGATATGTCAAAAAATAAGCATACAAGTTCTTGGGAAAGCTCATCCTCCTCATACAAAGGATCCTGTTCCAGAGCGTGAACCAGGGTAGGAGTGGCCAAGATATTTGCGTAGAGAGTATTGATAGCGTAAGCAGGGAGGAAGAGAGGTTGGACAGGGTGAGTGTGTAAAGAAGAGAAGGATGAGGAGGAAGAAGAAGAGAAACGATCAGAGGACATATTGAAGTACTAAGTAGAAAATGAGAAGGATGGTGGTAGGGAGAGTGATCACAGCGAGGAGGGCTAAAGTCATGAATTATCATAGGGAATGAGTCTTTTTATAAGATTTAAGAATGGAAGGGGCATGACAGAGATTACTTTCGGGTTCCCAAGTGTTTTCTGATGTGGAGTAACCTTTCCATGCGGTCAGGTACTGATAGCGGCCAGGGGAGCCCTTGTGGGCAAGGATACCATCAACTTTATACTCTTCTTCGCCATCTATGATATCAGGAGGTGGAGTGGGAAAGGAGAGGCCATGGGCTTCAGTGAGGCGATGTGAGGATAAGAGAGTGGCATGGAAAATGTCATGTATCTTCCAGGAAGGAGGGAGTCTGAGGCGGTATGTAAGTGGGGATAGTACCTGTGTAATTTCAAAAGGTCCCAGGTGTTTGGGTGCAAGTTTCCTAGAGGGGAAGGGGATGTGTAGGTTGGTAGCTTCTAGCCAGACCTTATCTCCAACTTTCCAGGGGGAGAATTTCTGAGTGGTGTGACATATCATAAGAAGTCTTGCGGAGTTGTGGGCTGTGAGGGCTTTCTTTCTAGACTCTTCTAGGTGGGATAGCCGGTCAGAAAGAGTGGGGAGGAATGTCTTTTCTAAAGAGGGGTAGGCACGAGGTTCGTAGCCAAGCATAAATAAGAAGGGGGAGGTTTTGGTGGATGAGTGTGGGGAGGAGTTGTGATGGAATTTGGCAGAGGAGATGAAGGAAGACCAGGTGTTAGGTTGGTTGCCACAGAAAATGTGAAGATATGTTTCGATCTCTTGGTTAACATGTTCAGTTTGACCATCAGTCTGGGGATGATAAGCAGTGGAGAGGTGAATGTCATATTGGAGTAATCATGCAAGTTCTAAGGCAAATGCAGATGCGAACTGTGGACCTCTGTCAGAAATGATGGAATCATGAAGTCCAAATCATTTAAAGACATGATTAAAAAAGAGGAGGGCTACCTCTGCTGCATCAATGGTTTTGTTGCAAGGAATGAGAATTACCCTCTTCGTAAGGCCATGGTCGATCACGACCAGAAGAGAATCGAAGCCAGAGGAAGGAGGTAGGTCCGTGATGAGGTCCATGAAGAGTTGGCGAAAAGGAAGAGATGTAGAGGAAGGAATGGGGGTGAGGGGAGGCGTGGTGGGGTGAGTGTTGATCTTAGATTGTTGGCAGGAGCACAGCTGACAATGAAGTTTTTAATGAAAGTACTAAGGCTGGGCCACCAGAAATCCCATTCGAGGAGTGCTTTGGTGCAGAAGAAGCTCATGTGACCCATAGTGGGAGAGGAGGGAGGAGCGGGAGGAGGGGGGGACAAACATGTGATTGTGAAAGAAGAGGTGACCATTGTCAAAAGACCAATCATTCAGGGAGGAGCGAGGGAAGAGGGGGGTGTCATTTTGAAGGGATTCAAGGGCACGGAGGACAAGGGGGTCAGAAGAGGATGAAGAATGGATTTGGTCAATGAGAGCAAGATCCAAGGCATTGATAATCTGAGGATCTGGGAGGATGGAGGAGGAGGAGTTGTCAAGGGAAGTGTTGACGGTGTCCTTGCGAGAGAGGGCATCTGCAGGGACCATTTGGGTTCCAGGGGTGACCTGCCAAAGAAGATCAAAGTCCTGGAGGAAGAGGGCCCAGCAAGCCTGACGATGAGAGAGTTTATGAGGGTCTTTGAGATAGGAGAGGTTTTTGTAATCTGTAATGACGGTGACAGGATGAGAAGTTTCTTGAAAATATTGATGCCATTCCTGGAGGGCAAGGATAACTGCAAGGAGTTCCCTATTGTAGATATCATAATTTCTTTTGGCTGGGCTGAAGGTCTTCAAAAAGTAGGCATAGGGATGGAGGTCTTCATTGGTGTCTACTTGGAGGAGGATAGTGCTAGCAGCAAGAAGGGAAGCGTCTGTCATGATGGAAAAAGGGTGAGATACGTCTGGAAAGGAAAGGACTAGGGAGGAAGAGAAGCAGGCCTTCAGGGCGTTGAAGGCATGGTCTTGGAGAGAGGTCCAGAGCCAAGGTTCATCTTTGCGAATGAGAAGAGTGAGTGGTGCTACAAGGTTGGAGAAATTAGGAATGAATTTCCAGTAGAAATTTGCAAAGCCTAAGAAGGATCAAATGCCTTTGACAGAGGTGGGGGGTTTCCAATCATCAATGGCTCTAAGTTTCACTGGGTCCATCTGAATATGATCCTGTCCGATAATGAGGCTGAGGTATTCCATTCAAGGGGCATCAAAGGAACATTTGGACATTTTGAAGGAGAGACCTAGTTCACGAGCTTGAAGAAGGACTCGTTTCATTTGGTTGTGATGCAATTTCAGATCATCTTTGGTGTGTATGCCAATGTCATCCATGTAGATCTTTAGCCAGCGCTCTGCAATCATATCAGCAAAGGCATGGTTCATGAAAGTTTGGAAAGTGGGGGGGGCATTGTTAAAACCAAAAAACATGACAGTTGGTTCGAAAAGTCCTAGAGGAGTGATGAAAGCCACTTTCCACTGATCCTCTTCTCATGGTCTGATGTTGTTGTAGCCCCATCGAATGTCCAGTTTGGTAAAGAGGGTGGAGTCTTTCATATTGTCAATAAGTTCAGTGATAAGGGGGAGGGGGTATGCGTTTCTGATGGTGTGGGAGTTGAGGTATTGATAATCTTGGCATGGACAGAGGGTACCATCTTTTTTTGGCATAAAGAAGAATAGAGAGGCTTGGGGTGATTTGGAAGGGATAATGTGACCTGTTTTGAGATTTTCTTTGATAAATAGATGGCAGGCTTCTTGTTCTGCCAGGTTGAGAGGGTAGACTTTGGCAATTTTTGGAATGAAGGAAGGTTTAAGGTTGATGGTATGATCGAAAGGGTGATGAGGGGGTAGGATATTGAACGTCTGTTCAGAGAACACATCAGTGAATTCATTACACCAGGGGGGAATGTCTTGTTTTGGGGGTTTCTCTTGTTGAGCTAGTTGGATAGAGAGGGTAATTTTTCCAAGATGTTGTGGGTATGGATCAGCTTCTTCCTCTTTCCAGGGTGGACTCTCACGAAGAGGTACCACAGCGTCCTGGAGGGAGAGGGTGTTGGCTGTCCAATCAATACAAGGGTTTCGTTTCTTCAGCCAGGTCATGCCTAGGATGATGCGAGGGGATCCAAGGGAGGTTACAAAGAATGTTTCTTTGCTTGATGAATCAGGGAAGAGGACGTTGGCAGAGATAGTCCATTTGATAGTTCCTTGATGGTTTTGAGTCCCATCAACATTATATGCAATAAGTGGTTGGGGGAGTTTGTGAATTCCGAGTCTGAGAGGTGGAACAAGAGAAGAATTGATGAAATTGTTGGTAGCTCTGCAATCGATCAGAGCAGTGGTGTCGATGCTTTGAGATCCTACTTGTAGTTGGATAGGAAGGTGCATGGTTCGTTCATTTGCTAGTCCTACAAGTACAGTAGAGATATCTAAGGAGAGGGAAGGAGACGTCAATACTTCTTCCCTTACTGAAAATCCAAGGGAGGTTCTTCCTTTGGAGTATCCTCAAAACAGAGTTTGAGGGTTTGAAGGATTTCTCCTTTGTCCTTTCCAGCAGTGCGAAAGTTATTCACATAAGTGTCAAGGGCGGAGGTTGACTTGGCTGGGGGAGGGGGAGCGACAGAGGCATTGGTTGATTGGATCTGTTGGGCGTTTCTAAAGGGGTTGGTGGAGATGGTGGGTCGAGGGTTGGGAGTAGAGGATGTGAATGTATGGCATTGTTGAGCGTTGTGTCCCTTTTTGCAACACCTAAGGAAGAGGCCTTCTTTGAAGCATCTGGCCCATTCTGCAGGGGTGAATTTGGAGAGACAAACTGTGTCTACCTCCATAGCATTGGGGTTTGGGGCTGAAGAGCGACTGGTGAAGGTAGAGGGGGTCCTATGTTCTTTGCAAAGGGCTATGATGCAAGCTTTCTGAGTGTGGAACGTTTTAGCTTTGTCAATCCAGTTGTTTATTGTGGTGGGGAGGGAGCACATGGAGAGGATCATGGTCGTCAATTGTTGGTCCAACCCTAAAGAGAATTGGTCAATGAGGGTGGTCTGGTTGGAGATCTTGGCTTTAGCAGCGAGGTTTTGGAAGTTGGTGATGTACTTTTGGAAACCATCATCATTTTCTCCATATGGTCATTTGGTGGATTTCTGGGTGAGGCGAGCAAGTTCATGGTGTGCTGTGGCTTCTGTGTTAAAGGGGTAGAAGGTGGATTCAAAGTTTGTGGCGAATTTGTTGAAGGTTTTCTCAGAGTTAGCAACATTTCTGTTGTTGAGGCAGTCATACCACATCTCAAAGATGGAGATACCATGTCCTTTGCTCATTTTGTTCAGTGTGGTCATGATCTTAGTTTGGTCGCTGTTGTAAAGTGAAGCATTGATGGAGAAATAGGCCTTCATGGCCTTGATCCATCAAACAGCATCAGAGGGTTCTCCAGAGAAGTCTGTGGGGAGGGCAGCTTTGAGCTCTGTCATTTTGGCTGGGAGGGCAGTTGCTGGGGTGGGAGGGATGGCTGGGACAATGGTTGCTAGGGTGAGGGTTGTTGGGGCTGGGGTTGGTGCTGTGGGGTTGCTGTAGTACTGGGAGCTGAGGATTCTGCGGCATCTGGGGATTGGGGCTAGGGGGGGTTC
>JBBPUN010000469.1:0-12662 GCA_038094715.1 Heimioporus punctisporus | reverse complement strand
TAAACAGATAGTAGTATATAAAGGCCCAAGAGCTGGCCAAGAGGACTTCAGTTTGTCCTCTTTGCTTTTCCCTCTACAACCAACAGACTCAGAGAACACCGATCTCCTTTTCTCTTTCTCTTTTCTTTACGACAATTCTAAGTGAGTGGTCTATAGCCTTAAGTGGTTGTAGGGTTGCTTCATTTATGGCATGGACACCATCCCTTCTACAATCAAAGCATGGTACGAGAAGGCCGTTCACTTCCAGATGGTCTACAACAGGACCAAGGAAATTGGTGCCCGCTCTTACCATACCAAAACTCACATTTTCCATTTCACCACTTCTTCTTCCTCCACCTCCACCAAAGACCCCAATGCTATGGATGTTGACGCTGTAAGGGTTGGCAAACTCACTCCCGAAGAACGCAAGAAATGTATTACCGAGGGACGATGCTTCTGCTGCCGAAACAAAGGCCATCTCTCCTCAGCTTGCCCAAACTTCACCACCAATTCAAAGAAGACTTCATCCAGGGACAAGAAGGTCCAAAAAGCAGAACAAATTCCCTCCCTCAAGGAGGTAGACAACAATGACAACAATGAAAGCAAGACCACCATAGGAAGGGTGGTATTCTCTCAGGATTTTTAAATGGGAGGACCACCCTGACACATGGCACCTCCATCCGTAGAACCCATGTACTTGTAGCCGATCTGACCCAGAAGAATGTACAACTTCCCCTCTTGATCATGACTACCTCTGGAAAAGACATCAAGACTAATGTCCTCATCGACTCCAGAGCAGACATCTGCTGTATCAACTGGCACTTCGCCAAAAAACACAAACTACCTCTTGACAAACTCCCCACCCCTATTCCAGTGATCAACGTTGATAACACCGTAAACCAAGCAGGAAAAATCAAATATACTTTGACCCTCTTCCTACGAATTAACCACCTACACCAGAAAGTAAAATTCTTCGTTATGCACTGTGGATCCTCCAACATGATCCTCGGAATGCCCTGGTTGAAGAAAACACAACCAATCATTAACTGGGCCAGACGAACCATCTCCATTGAAACCACCAATGATGAAACTTCCGAATACAACCGCAAAATGATTGCTCAAGAACTTCGCCTCTCCGCCAAATCCCAACCATCTCCTCCCATTGCTAAAGCCATACAACAAGTAGGAGCAGACGTCATGAGACACGAAAGACTGTTTCAATATAACCAATACCACATGGGTCATTACCTTCCCTCCGCCAACATCTCAGCCTATCACCTAAATCAAGTAACTAAACATGGTTCCCAATTCCAATTTCATTCCCCCACCATCATCAACGCATTCACCACCTCTACAAAGTTAGCGATTGAAGCTGACAAAAAGAAACCCCCTCCATCTCTTCCTATTGAATTTGCCATGTTTTCATCGGTATTCTCAAAGGAGTTCGTGGACCATATTCCCCCCTCCAGACCCTATGATCACGCCATCCAACTTGACAACTCCTTTAAACCTAAAGTCAGAAAAATCTATCCTCTTACCACCGAAGAACGAAAAGCCACCAAGGACTTTCTTGATGAAAACCTTGCCTCCGGAAAAATTAGACCTTCTCAATCCCCACAAGCATCCCCCTTCTTCTTCATCAAAAAGAAAGATGGGAAACTCCGTCCCTGCCAAGACTATCGGTATCTCAACAACCACACCACTCGTGATGCCTACCCCCTTCTGTTAATCTCGGACCTCATCAATCAACTAAAGGATGCCAAACTTTTCACCAAGTTTGACGTGTGATGGGGCTACAACAATGTCCGCATTAAAGAAGGCAACCAATGGAAGGCTGCCTTCATCACCCACAAAGGCATCTTCGAACCAACTGTAATGTTTTTCAGCCTCACCAACTCCCCACCACCTTTCAGTGATTCATGAATGACTCATTCCGTGATATGATCTCAGAAGGATGGCTAGTTATTTACATGGATGACCTTCTCATTTTCTCTCCTGATAAAACCACCCATGATGAACAAACTAAGAGAGTTCTCCAACGAATGACTGAACTGGATCTCCATCTCAAACTAGAAAAATGTACCTTTGCCACTTCGGAAGTAGACTACCTAGGAATGATTGTCAAACCCAGTGAGCTCACCATGGACCCAGTCAAACTAGCTGGTATCACTGACTGGCCTACTCCAACAAAACTCAAAGATGTTCGCTTCTTCCTTGGCTTCGCTAACTTCTATAGACAATTCATTCCCAACTTCACCAACATCACACGACCACTCCTTGACCTTACCAAGAAGACCTCACCATGGGACTGGACTACATCCCAACAACAATCTTTCGACTCCCTGAAAGCCGCCTTTCTTTCTCAACCAGTACTCTCCCTCCCTGACCCTGCTCGACCCTTCGCCATTGCTACCGACACCTCCAAATTCACCTCTAGAGGAGTACTCCTCCAGACTGACTCTAATGGCGAATGGCATCCCTGTTCCTACCTTTCCCAATCTTTTGGAGACGCAGAACGAAACTATAACATATACGACAGAGAACTTCTCGCCGTCATCCGCACCCTTAAACAATGGCGACACTACCTCCATGGCTCCCCATTCCCAGTCCAGGTCTTCACTGACCACAAAAACCTTACATTCTTCCGCCAACCTCAAAATCTCAACCGACGACAGGCTCGTTGGCTCTTAGACCTCACCGACTTTGACCTCAAAATGATCTATGTCCCTGGTAAACTCCTCTCTGCCCCCAATGCCCTCTCCCATCACCCCAACCTCCTCCCAGTTGACAACAATGACAACACCAGCACCACTCTCCTTCCTCCCTCACTTTTCGTCAACCTCATCGACTCTGCCTTAGCCTCCAAACTTGCTTCTTCCTCTGTTTCAGATCCAGTTGTCCTTAACACTCTCTGTGCCCTAGATGGTGAAACTCCTCCCCAATTCCGCTCTCACCTCTCCAACTGGTCTTTCGATGCTGGTGTCCTCTTTTACAAGAGCTGTGCCTATGTCCCTGATGACCCATCTCTCCAACATTCCATCCTTAACCACTATCACAATCACCCCTCCGCTGGCCACCCAGACTTCCTGAAAACCAGACAACTTGTCTCTGCCAATTTCTGGTGGCCTGGCCTCCCTTCCTTTGTTTGCAATTACATCGCAGGTTGCTCCCTCTGTCAACAGTCTAAATCCAACACCCACCCCACTATGCCCCCTCTCACCCCTATTACCTCCTCCTGCTCCTGTCCCTTCCAACAAATCTCCTGCAACCTCATCACTGACCTCCCCACCTCCTCTGGCTTTGATTCCTTATTGGTCGTGGTCGACCATGGCCTTACTAAGGGGGTAATTCTTTGCCCAACCAAGAAAACCATATCTGCAAAAGGCATAGCCAACCTTTTCTTTCACAAAGTCTATCTCTGCTTCGGACTCTACAATAAAATCATCTCTGATAGAGGCCCCCAATTCGCTTCCACCTTTGCCAAAGAGCTTGCCACACTCCTTGGTTACTCACTTAACCTCTCAACAGCCTATCACCCCCAATCTGATGGAGAAACTGAACACATCAATCAGGAAATTGAAACTTACCTCCGAATCTACTGCCATGATAACCCCACAGCATGGGCTGACTTCATCTCCCATGCCAAATTCACCCACAACCACCACCCTTACTCTGTCACTGGGAAATCCCCCTTCTTCCTCATGCTCGGATACAAACCACAATCCTTCCCTACCATTATTGCCAAAACCAACATCCCCACAGTCCAATCTCGACTCTCCCTCCTCACCGCAGCCAGAGACGAAGCCCTAGCTGCACATGAACTCGCCAGACAAGTCATGAAAGCCCAAAACTTTAAATCCTTCACCCCATTTGCCAAAGGAGATAAAGTGTGGCTAGAAGCATGAAATCTGAAATGTGTTCTCACCTCCCTGAAATTTGCCCTGAAATGAGAAGGACCCTTCTTAATCACCAAAGTTCTATTCCCGATCACCTACCGACTACGCCTCCCAAAAATCTGGAAAATCCACCCCATTTTCCATGCCTCCCTTCTTTCACATTATCAAGAAAACGCCACACACAGGCCGAACTTCCCCACTCCATCACCTGACCTATGTAATAGAAGGTGAAGAAGAGTATGAAATTGAAAAGATCTTACACCATCGAGGAACCCCATCAAAATGTTCCTTCTTAGTCAGATGTAACAGCTGGCTATAGTCACCAACACCCTCACCCTGTCTAACAATGCCAATTAGGCATTCCTTGGAGAATTAGTGGCAAATGTACGTGCCCAAATTCAAGGGGAACTAAACATTCTAATCTACCAATTGGAAATGGGCAAGTTCTTCGACAAACTGGACAGATACGTTGCCAATCTGAACAACATCATGCACCAAGCTGGGCCCAACGCCATTTCCATCCCCTCCACTCCCTCCACATCCTCTTCCCCCATCCACACTGACGAGGAATGTATGCTCACACGAGTAGACGCTTGGTGGTCCAGATTCTTAGGCAATTGATGACTCGATTCATCGCACCCAAGGTATAACGAGGTCTGCTTTCAATGTCACTGTCTGGGACACATGCGTATTCACTGTAGGGTATATCAATGCCCCCTTTGTCTTCAATGGGCACCAGGTCACATCCAACAGTTCTGCCCTGCCCGTTGAATGCCACATTCCCCACCAACGTCATCCTCTTCGTCTTCTGCCTCAGCTGCATCTTGATCCTCCGCCTCGTCCTCCCATCCTCGTCGCATCCCTGACCCATCCACCCACACCTGTCCTAGGCCTCTCACTGCTAGAATAAGGCCTTTCTACCCTCCCACTCGCTGTCATTACCCTTCTCCTCAACGATGTTCTCCTACTCCTCCCAATGATGTCTGGGACGAAACTGCTTGGGCCAATGTCACCGGCTCTCCTTCCGGGGGGTACTTGGATTTGTAATATAAAGGAATTCAGTAGGTACTTCACCCATAATTGGAGGGTATTGTTACGATTTACTTGGACTTATCGTTTCTTTTCACTCAATGACTAATCCTTTCCATCTTGGCCTTTTCCACATACACCCACTTGCTTAGTCATCTATTCCACCATGTTCTATGAAATTCCATCTTGTATTACTTAACCTGTTTGCACACATTTGTCCTTTCGGATATATATACCCTTTCATTGGTGCATTCCTTTTGTTACGGGTTACCTTGTAGGCTAACCATAAAACCTAACAGGATTGCTCCATACTAGCAGGACTGGGAGAACTGTTCAAAGAGCGCATGGCCAGCTATGAAGACTTATCAAAGAATGGAAGAGGCATGCAAACGCAGAGGCCTATCAGAGAGAGGAATGCCTTTCCAGCATAACTTGACCCAAGCAAGGACTTGGAGAGTGTACGAATAGTCGATGGGAGATGCCTTCCCGAGAGGATGCACGCAAGACAAGGACTTGGAGAGGAAGATATCAAGTAGTGTTGATGTTACAAGATACAGAGGTACAAGTGATGCCCAAAGGCAAATACAGGGAGAGTGTCAGGTGTGACGAGTGGTGCTAGGTTATAGCCAGAGGGGTGCTAGGTAGATCAAAGCTAAAGAATACAGTGGCAGAGAGGGAACGCCTAAATAGTGTCCCAGTGTTTGATGACAAAGTGATGACTAAGAAATAGAATGTTCTAGGAAATCGAAGAAGACACGCCATGAGGCGGGAGAAGGTTCTAAAGGTACACGGGGATCAAAAGGAAGAGTGTCAGGTGGTACAAGGTTTGATGCACATGTTACAAGGTTTGATGCACATGTTACAAGGTTTGATGAGTCAGAGAGAAGAAGCGGAAATGAATACCACATGTCATAGGTCTAGAATGGTCCAAGAAATGAGGCGTCTAGGGCAGAGGGTATCAGGGTGAGGCGAGGTATGAAGACTGGGGATAAGCCAGTTCAAAGGAGGGTCCCGTGGAGGAGAGGGTCCAGGGGTACAAAGAGAGTGTCCGGGAGGACATCGCAGATGATCCATTGAGGATCCAAGAGAGAGTGCCGGCATTCACCAGTGTTCCTTGTGATGCGAGAGTGACAGTAGACGAGGTGTCTAAGGCGAGGGAGTTCTCAGAGCATCAAGTGAGACGAAGAAAAAGCTATGGGGCCTTAGCATATCGTAACACCTTTCTTCTTCTTAACCTTGATCTACTCGAGCCTAGCTCTAGTAAACTTGTATCTTCTACCTTGAATAAAGGTCTTCAATTCCGATAAGCCTTATAGCATTGCTTTGAAACCCTTCTTGACTTTGCCAGCAACTGTCCTGTTGTGTCATAAGTCTCACTTGAATCTTACTAGGATACTACGGGTATGATTCTTACCCAGAACCTTTAACCCTTCATACTAGACCTTATTGAGTTTTGTGTTCGACCTACGAATGTAACAACCATAGCCCTCACTTACCGTCTTCATGCCTTCACCCCCAATGATGATCTCGTACCAAATCCTGATAACCTACTTCCCGTCGCTGAGTATTTACCCCCTACTTCAATTGCCAACACCCCCTCCTCCCCCACTATCTCAGCCGTTGATGAACCACTTTACACCCACAGGCTTAGAGATGATTTCCCTGATGCCACTTACCTCTCTCGGGCCTACAGCCATCTTACCAACTTCCATCTCACCAGGCTGTTCTCAGCACATGTAGACATGGGCTCTCCCATCCTCGTGGTATATAACACCTTCTTGCAAAACAAAAGGCTTGCCATCGTTGCCAACACCCTTGCCCTATCTAATAATGCAGACTCCGCATTCCTAGGAGAGTTGGTGGCAAATGTATGTGCCCAAATCCAGGGGGAATTGAACATTCTCATCTATCAACTGGAGATGGGCAAATTCTTCAATGATTTAGACTGATACATGGCAGACCTTAACAATGTGATGCATCAAGCAGGATCTAATGCCATCTCCATTCCATCCACCCCTTCAGCCTCCTCCTCACCCATTCATACTGATGAAAAACAGATGTTGGCATGAGTAGATGCTTGGTGGTTAGGATTTTTGGATAACCGATGACTCGATTCCTCCCATCCCCAATATAATAAAGCATGCTTCCAATGCTGCTGTCTATGGCACACCCACATCCATTGTCAGGTATATCAATGCCCCCTTTGTCTCCAATGGGCCCCCGGACACATTCAGCAATTCTGCCCAGCCTGTCAAACTCTCCATTCTCCTCCTACCTCTTCATCCTTGTCCTCCACATCCGCAGCATCCCATTCATCTAACTCCTCCACTCGCCCTCATCGTGTCTCTGACCCCTCCACTCGTACTTGTCCTCGACCACTGACTGCTCAGATGAGGCCTGTCTACCCTCCTACCTGCCACCATTATCCCTCTCCTCAATGACACTCACCTTCTCCCCCTGACAATGTCTGGGTTGAAACAGCATGGGCTAACATCACCAGCTCCCCTTTGGGAGGATATTCCAACTTGTAAGAGTATTGGATTTAATGGTACTTCTCCCATAGCTGGAGGGTGTTACGATATGCTAAGGCCCCATATCTTTTTCTTCGATTCTCCGATGCTCTGAGAACTCCCTCGCCTTAGACACCTCGTCTACCGTCGCTCTCGCATCACAAGGACTGCTGGCGAACGCTGGCACTCTCTCGGATCCTCAACGGATCATCTGCGATGTCCTCCCGGACACTCCCTTCGAATCCCTGGATCCTCTCCTCCACGGGACCCTCTGTGAACGGGCTTATCACCCGTCTTCGTCTCTCGCCTCTCCCCGATACCCTTCGCCCTAGACGCCTCGTTTCTTGGACCACTCTAGACCTATGACATGCGGTATTCATTTCCGCTTCTTCTTTGAACCTTGTAACACGTTTCTTTGAACCTTGTAACACCTGACTTCGTTTCCTTGATCCCCGTGTATTCTTAGAACACTTCTTCGCCTCATGGCGTTTCTTCTTTGATTCCCTAGAACATTCCTTGTCTTTGTCATCGCTTAGTCATTGGACACTTGGACGCTATTTAGACATTTCCTTCTTCGCCATTGTATTCTTTAGCTTTGATCTACCTAGCCCCCCTCCGTCTATAACCTAGACCCACTTGCCATAACCTGGCTTCTCCCTGTACTTGCCTTCGGGCATCTCTTGTACCGTCGTATCTTGTATCGACATTGCTACTCGATATCTTTTCTCAAAGTCCTTGTCGCAACGCGCATCCTCTTGGGAAGGCACCTCCCGTCGACTATTCGAACATTCTCCAAGTCCTTGCTCAAGTCGAGTTACGTTGGAAAGGCATTCCTCTCTCAGATAGACCTCTGCTTCTGCACGTCTCTTCCGCTCTCAGACAAGTCTTCACAGCTAGCCATGCGTTCTCTGATCAGTCTTTCTCAGTCTCGCTAATGTGAAGCAATCCTGCTAGGTTTTACGGTTAGCCTTGAAGGTAACCCGTAACAGAGGGTATTGTTACAATTCTATGGACTAATCGTTTCTTTTCTTCTTCAATAACTCATCTATTCCACCACATTCCATAACATTCCATCACTTGCTTAGTCATCAATTCCACCATTTTCCATCAAATTCCTTTATATTACTTAAACTATTTGCACCTATTTGCTCTTTCGGGTATATATACCCTTTCCCTGCGCACCCCTTCCTTTTCTTTGACCTTGATCTACTTAAGCCTAGCTCTAGTAACCCTTGTACCTTCCCTGAATAAGGGCCTTGTCTCTGATAAGTCTTATCGCATTACTTCAAAACATGTCTTGACCTTGTGAACAACCATATTGTTGTGTCAAAGGTCTCACTCTGAAACTCTCTCAATCCTTGGGTACAATTCTCACCTAGGACCTCTGATCCCACAAACTAGACATTATTGAGTTTTGCATTCAACCTTGGACGTAACAATGGTGGGCAGGTACTATAATGGTATGCCTGTACAGAGAGAACCTTGATCTTTTGTTACGTCCTGAAGCGAACATATGACTCAATAAGGTCTAGAACGAAGGGTCAAAGGTTCTGGGTAAGAAGCATACCTAAAGGGCTAGTGAGAGAGTTCAGAGTGAGACCCTTGATGCAACAAGACAGTTGCTCAACAAGGTCAAGATGTGTTTCAAAGCAACCCAATGAGGCTTTATCAAAGTCAAGGACCTTTATGCAAGGTAGACAAGTACAAGGAATACTAGAGCTAGGCTCGAGTAGATCAAGGTTAGAGAAAAAAAAGGAAATGCATGACAAAAGGGTGTTATGGGTTACATTCAAGGCTAACCGTAAAACCTAACAGGATTGCTCCATACTAGCAAGACTGGGAGAACTGTTTAAAAAGCGCATGGCTAGCTATGAAGACTTATTGGAGAGCGGAAGAGACATGCAGATGCAGAGGTCTATCAGAGAAAGGAATGCCTTTCCAGCATAACTTAACTCGAGCAAGGACTTGGAGCATGTTCGAATAGTCGATGGGAGGTGTCTTCCTGAGAGGATGCGCGCAAGACAAGGACTTGAAGAAAAGATATCAAGTAGCATTGATGTTACAAGATACAGAGGTACAAGAGATGCCCAAAGGCAAGTACAGGGAGAGTGTCAGGTGTGACAAAGTGGGGTTAGGTAGATCAAAGCTAAGGAATACAATGGCAGAAAGAGAATGCCTAAATAGTGTCCCAGTGTTTAATGACTAAGTGATGACTAAGTGAAAGAATATTCTAGAGGATCAAAGAAGACATGCCGTGAGGTGGGAGAAGGTTTTAAAGGTACACAGGGATCAAAGGAAGAAGTGTCAGATGATACAAGGTTCAATGAATTGAAGAGAAGAAGCAGAAATGAATACCGTGAGGCATAGTTCTAGAGTGTTCAAGAAACGAGGCATCTAGGATGAAGGGTTTTGGGGTTTCAGTAAGGTGGAGACTGGAGATAAGCCAGTTCAAGGAGAGTCCCATGGAGGAGAGTGTCCAGGAGGACATCACAGTTGATCCGTTGAGGATTTGAGAGAGTGCCAGCGTTCACCAGCATTCCTTGTGATGCAAGAGCAACAGTAGACAAGATGTCTAAGGCAAGGGAGTTCTCAGAGCATCGGTTGTGACAAAGAAAAAGGTGGGGCCTTAGCATATCGTAACAAAGGGTATATATACCCAAAAGAACAAATAAGCACAAATATCTTAAGTAATACAAAGGAAAATCATAGAACATGGTGGAATCAATGACAAAGCAAATGGTGGAGTATAATGGAACACAATGGAAGGGATTAGTCATCAAAGAGAAAAAGAAACACTGGTCCAAGAAATCATAACATATTCACACCCAATTTTTCTAGATATTTTTATCATTTTCCCTGACTTTCTATGACAACATTTAACCTTTGCAACACAAAAGCCAATAAGTACTGGTTAACACATCATGTGATACAATCTAGACTCACAACACATGCCTCCCTTTCTATTCCCACTTTGACTCATTCTTTTCATTTCTGTTTCTTCTATTTCTAACGCTTCCTGTCTAGACCACATGTTAGACACATGCTGGCCTCACCTTTTTAATTACCACACCTCATTTCTCTTATCTTTCATTACCACTCACAGCCTTCTTCACTTCTGCTCTTCTTAAGGCTGTGGTACAGCATTCTTGATCCCCATTGCTTCTTTCTGACTCATACAGACTCCATCTGACTCAGCTTTATTATTAGAGCTAAGGGCATGGACTTATATAGTAATATTAAGTACCAAACATGTACAAACATACAAGTAGTATATAAAGGCCCAAGAGCCAGCCAAGAGGACCTCAGTTCATTCTCTTTGGTTTTCCTCTACAACCAATGGACTCAGCAGAACACCAATCTCCTAGTTTCCTCTACATCAAATCCTAAGTGAGTGGCCTATAGCCTTAAGTGGTTGTAGGGTTGCTTCATTCCTAGCTTGGATCTACCTAGTGTTGAACAGAACGCTTAGTATTCATACTTAGTAGATAGTTCACACAATACTTTACTATAAAAAGATGTAACTCTTAGCTGAGTTAAAATCTTAAGTCTTTGACCCTGACTTTCATTATCGACCCTGACAAGGAACCACTTGACAATCAAACAGGTAGCGCACTCGCAACAGGTTATGAGCCCCGAGTGGCCAGCAAGCGGATTAACTTCCACTCTGGTACTTGGACATACCTGCCCACTGCAATGTGGCAAAAGCCACTCCTTTGGATGAACAGAGACTGGATCATGCGGTCCATACCGCTATCCACTTCTGATGTGGTCCACACCACTTGAAGTAAAGGTCTCCCTGTTCCCTCTGTCTAGAAGGACATGAAGGGCTCTGATCGTTCAGTGATGTGGTTTCTCCACGCTCCCTTTCACTAGGTTTCCTACTGACGAACCATCCCAGAATGTCCTCCTCAATGATCAACTCCATGCCAAAGTTAAATGGCAACAACTACACCCAATGGTCTGGGACCATCAAAGCATACCTTCGTTCTCAAGGCCTCTGGCAACATATTCATTGCACTCGTCCTGAAATTCCTCAAACTACCTCTGCTGTTACCAATGCTGCTGGGACTGTCATTACCCCTGCAGTCACTCCCACTCAGGAGGAGATTGATAAAGCGCAGGACAAACAGGATATATGGGACAACAACGATGACAAGATAGTCGGCATCATCACCCTCACAAGCGAACGCAACATCATTGAGTCTGGTATTGACTTCAATGCGAAAGCCACTGACCTCTGGAATGCCCTGAAGGCAAAATTTGACAGGCCCACTGTCTCCTCCGCTATTACGGAGTTTAAAGACCTTCTGGCAGTAACGCTCCCAGAGAACAACTCTCTGGTATCCACATTCTCGAAACTCAACGGACACCTCAAGCGCTTAGCAGACTATGGCTACTCCATTGACGCCAAGATTGCGTCGATGATTTTCATTGCCAAGTTACCTAAGTACGCTGACCCTGTCGTTGCAGCCATCGCTGCCGCTTCCATTGATGTCAATCCCACCACACGACTTCCCAAGGCTCAATTGCCATCAACAACGGACCTCGAAGCCCAGGTTATCGTCACCTGGCAGACGCACGCCCAACACTGTAAGCCGGACCATCCACAGGCAAAGAAAATCTCGGCCATCAAGCGTCACACCGGAGATCCTAAGTTCTCGCAACAGCAAGGCTCTTCATTGACAACCAACACAGGCGACAACTCTACAACTAATATTGGTGACCAAACGAACGCAAATGGCAAGAAAAAACATCGTGAAGGTCAACGCTTGGACGATGCGCAGGTGTGGCGTGATGAAAAGTGCAAAAAACGCAAGGAAAAACGTGCAGCACAAGCCGCCACATGTTACGAACCCTCATTTTCACATCATTTTTCCGACATTTTTCCGCATTTTATTTCCTTTTCTTTTGCTCGTTTCAGACTCTGTCGTGCAACCCGCAACAGATGGTCACGTGACTGGTCACATGACACATCACATGCCACATCACATGACAGTAGTCTAGACCATCGTCAATTGGTCACCATCCACAGCCTTCTTCTTCTGCACTTCATTTCCACGCTGTGTATGGCTATGCAGAGGCTGGACACCTCATGCATTTAATCTCCGCTTCTTCCATTCTCCCTTATCTATTTATCCAGCACTGCAACGCACAGCCAAGGCTTATCATCCATTGGCACAACTACCGCATGACTTTATACGAGTCACGGCACAGCATTGCATTGCCTCCTTCATCTCCGCTGCTGCGC
>JBBPUN010000468.1:0-12669 GCA_038094715.1 Heimioporus punctisporus | reverse complement strand
TAGGATTACCTCAAGGAAACTTGCAGAGAAGTACCCCTACCGCATTTTCACCTATTAATCTCATCTATGATGAACTATTCTCTGATTTTGGATTCGCAGATCTTTACCTTTTCATACATTAACAATGTCAACCATCTCAGTCCCCACTGACTTCAAAGCTGATCAAACCATGATTGGTCGCATTCCCATCCTTGTTGGTATTACCAACTATTCTATCTGGAGATCTCGTCTTCAAGGCTATCTTCGCTCTCAATCGCTCTGGAACTGGATCGATGAATCCTACACCTTCGACAAGTGTAAGGATGCTACAGAGCAGAATAAATGGGAAACCATTGATCTTCGCATTGCTGGCATAATTGCCAATACCACAAGTGACACACTTGCTAAACAATGCGACTATAAGTATATTCCCAACACCATGACATCAAAACCATCTGCTGCTAAAGCATTTTTAGATAAGATGGATCTTTTGTTTGACAGTCGAGGACTTGCTGGACAATGGTCCTCTTTCTATCATGCTTCTGGATTAACCATCTGAGAATGCTCAGCACAGCGAGATATAACAGCAATCATCACTTGTTTCGATGATATGCTAGCAGCTGGCCTTAATCTGCCAGAATCCTTCAAAGCGATGTTTCTTTTGACCAAACTGCCACCTTCCTACCATTCCTTTGCTTCTATGCTTACCCAGACCATATCTGAGGCAGATTTCAAGGTTGATCTCGTTGTCAGACGAATCAATTCTGAAATGGAGCTGGCTTCAACAAGAAGACCACTCTCTGCTCGCATTAATGCCTTTGATCACCAACCTGTTGCTCATCAAAGCAACAGAACTGCTGTTATTCGCAGGGGTCCACCCCAGCAAAATCGCTGGAATAACAACCAGCAGGCTTCAAATGAAGCTCCTTCTGCACAACAAGGACACTTTAAGCGTCCTCCTTACCAGAAGAGAAACCTGGACAAACAAGCCCAGAACCAAAAACAGCAGAATCGCAATGGTTTTCAAATGCGTACCAATAAAGCAAAAGGAAAGGGAAAAGGAAGGGCTAATGCGGTCCAAGAAACAGGTTTTGTCCATGCTGTCACATCTGATGTTGATATTAACTCAATGATGATAGATCCTGATGAGGATGACAACATTTCCACCACTGCTAATGCAGATTGGGGTAATGATTATGATCGTTTTCATGAGATTCAACAGATTTATGATGATCACTTCTCAGCCACTGCACAACGAACTGCTAAACAATCCAATTCTGCCCTACAAGGCAGAGTTGAGGCAGATCTTGCTGGATATACCTATTCAGCAGATTATAACTTAGATGGTTATGATGGTAATGCAGAAGCGTTCAATTCTTGGGAATTACCCTCATCTGACATCACAGATAATGGTATGAACATGGACATGGCCAATCAAGCTGGTCCATCTACCATCCCTGGTGGCTTTGAGGACGAAGATACTGTCATCATCGATGATAATGAATCTACACCCAAACCAGAAGGTACCAAGTCCTTTCAGCGCCACAGTTCCTTCTAATGCCTCAGAAGTTGCTGTAGAAACTCCCAAGAGGCAGAAAAAGAAAGGAAAGCGCTCTAAAGCGACTTTTTCCTTGGGAGGGCTTGTTTCTGATAGAACAAGCAACTCACTTCATCAACTAGATGAAAGACTGGGTCCTTCTGCTGCGCAAAACCCATATTATGGAGACTTAGACAGTTCTGCGCATGTACCCCCAGATATAGACTGGGATGATGGAGACTGGTTTGGCAATGCTACTTTCTTTGATGCTTACTCAAGTGTGAATATTGTCCACTCTATGTCTAAATCTGTGCTTTCTTTTTACCAAAATCACTGGATGATTGATAGTGGTTGTACTGATCACTTATCACCTTTTCTAGATGACTTTGCGCATCTAGGTGATCAAAAGCACACCGCTTCTGTTGCAAATG
Source organism: Heimioporus punctisporus (assembly GCA_038094715.1). Lineage (NCBI taxonomy): Eukaryota > Fungi > Basidiomycota > Agaricomycetes > Boletales > Boletaceae > Heimioporus > Heimioporus punctisporus. Next base: position 10,722 of record JBBPUN010000468.1, on the reverse strand, counting down.
GCAACAAGGTCCATATGCATGGTCCTGGAACCATCATAGTTAAACAACATGGACTTCCCAATCATCTTATCCTTGAGAATGTGTGGTATGCTCCTGAAGCAACCCATAGACTACTTTCAGTCCCTTCTTTAACAAATAAAGGCTTTCGCTGTCATATTACAGCTTCTGGCTCGAAAATCTGGAACAAAAGTGGAATTCTTGTGATACAGGCCACTGCCTTATCCAAGTCTAACAATCTTCACTGGTTTCGGTCTCAAATGATCACTCCAGTCGAAATGATTGTTTCCTCTTTGGCAGATTCTTCTTCTTATCAAATTTGGCATGACCGTTTTGGACATCTGTCCAAGAATGCTCCTAGACATGCTTTTGTGCATTTAACTGGTTTACCATCCACTTTCCCTTCGCTTCCTAGTGATTCTTCACCTTGTAAAGGTTGTGCTTTGGGAAAGATGCCTGACAGGTCTTTTAAAGACTCTGTTAAGCGTGCTACTCGCCCACTTGCTCTTGTGCATACTGATCTCATTGGTCCTATGTGTTACGATTTCTTTCCTTTCTCCTTATATACTAGTCATCTCTTCTCTTCGCCCCACCTTTCATCGCCTCTTTGGTATGTACATTTCTGCCTACGACTATGTTCACCTTCTCGTGGTCATAGGCTTTCCACACATCTCCGTTTTTATCGTTTAGTCATACCTTTGTCGTCTCATCTTTCTTTCATCTTCCATGGACAGCCACTCCGCAGCAGTTTCTGTCATAACTGCTTAGTTATCCTTTCCATCACATTCTATAGTGTTCCACGCTTACGCGTCGTCCACTACTTATACCTACTGCCATGTACAGTAGTACTCTATTCTCAATCTGCGCAATTCAGCGTTGCTCTTGCATCACCTTCATCCCTCAGTATCCCTAAATCTCCCTCTGGCTGAGTCGTACCTCTTCGTGAGTGTCCTGCCAGTAGGTCAGCCTTCAGTCGATCCTCAAGAGTACGCCTCGCGTAACACTATGCCTGTTGAACCTAGATCTCGTTCTAGGTTCATCCTGACTTTCATTGATGATTACTCTGGGTATGCCCTATTAGCCTTTTTGCGCACTAAAGCAGATTGTGCTGGTCACTTTCGGAACATGGTTTCCTGGGCTGAGACCTTTACTGGTCACACTTTAGCCTCTTTGCGTTCTGATCGAGGGGGTGAATTTATGGGAAAAGTGTTTCAAGCGCTCCTCACACAAAGAGGAATAACCCATCAAACCTCTACTCCTCACACACCACAACAGAATGGTTGTGCAGAACGCTTTAACAGGACCATATTAGAAAAGGCAGAAGCAATGCGCCATCATGCCTGCCTTCTCAAAGCATTCTGGCAAGATGCTGTGGAAACTGCTTTACATCTTTATAATAGACAACCCATGAGGCGATTACAATGGAAAACACCCATTGAAGTTTTTAAACAAAATGGAGACAAACCTGATGCAAGTTATTTTCGAGTTTTTGGGTGCAGAGCCTATGTTTTCATCTCTCCAGAAACTAGGCCAGACAAACTGTCTCCCAAGTCAGAAGAGATGATATTCATTGGCTATGAACCAAACAGCAAAGCATGGCATTTTTGGTCCAAACAAAAGCATAGAGTATTCATTGCCACTAATGCCACCTTTGATGAAAACACCCTGCCTTACTGTTCCAAGAATCAAGGTGACAGACCTGCCTCAATTCCAACACAAAGCGAACAACCTAATTGTTACGGGTTACCTTCAAGGCTAACCGTAAAACCTAGCTGGATTGCTCCACACTAGCAGGACTGAGAGAGAATAACCAAAGAACGCATGGCCAGCTGTGAAGACTTGTCAGAGAACGGAAGAGACGTGCAGATGCAGAGGTCTATCGAAGGATGAATGCCTTTCCTGCGTAACTCGACTTGAGCAAGGACTTGGAGAGTGTTCGAATAGTCGACAGGAGATGCCTTCCCAAGAGGATGCACGCAGCGACAAGGACTTGGCAAGATGATATCAAGTACAAGGTGGGATTGACGATGTTACAAGATACGAAGAGATACAAGAGATGCCTAGAGGCAAGTACAGGGGGGGTGCCAGGTAGATCAAAGCTAAGTATACAATGGCGGAGAGGGAACGCCTAAATAGTGTCCCAAGTGTTCGATGACTAAGCGAGGAATGTTCTAGGGAATCAAAGAAGACACGCCATGGGGCGGGAGAAGGTTCTAAAGGTACACGGGGATCAAAGAGAAGAGTGTCAGATGATACAAGGTTCGATGCACGTGTTACAAGGTTCAAATGAGTCAAAGAGAAGGAGCGGAAATGAATACCGCATGTCATAGATCTAGAGTGGTCTGAGAAATGAGGCGTCTAGGGTGAAGGGTATTGGGGAAAGGTGAGAGACGAAGACTGGTGATAAGCCAGTTCACAGAGAGTCCCATGGAGGAGAAGGTCCAGGGATACGAAGGGAGTGTCCAGGAGGACGTCGCGGATGATCCGTTGAGGATTCGAGAGAGTGCCGGCGTTCACCAGCGGTCCTTGTGATGCGAGAGCAACGGTAGATGAGGTGTCTAAGGCAAGGGAGATCTCAGAGCATCGGTAGAATCGAAGAAAAAGATATGGGGCCTTAGCGTATCGTAACACTAATGATGAAGAAACAACCACTCATGAAGAGAATCCAGAACCTCCTCATAGAGATGTTATTGTTTCATTTCCTATACCAAGGAATGATCTTCACATTTCAGATCCACCTGATGATGCTGGACACACATCAGATACCTCTGAATTGCATCATTCATTCTTTAATCCCAAAGATGAATCTCCATTTACTCCTGGATCATCTTCACATCAAAAGCCTTCCATACCATCACCAATGCGTCCAAGTAAGGTCAGAAATGAACCAGATACTGGACATCGAAGTGCTCTTGAAGATAGACATCAACACAAGCGCTATATGCTTCCTAATTCATCAGAATCAGAAGATGAGCTTGCTGAACCATCACCAAATGATTCTGAACCAAGAGCTGGACCATCCAACTGGTTACCTCCCATAAGAAATCCTCGTGAATATCTCACATATCATAAACAATCCGCTCATCAGCATTGTCCTGAAATATACAGACGCTCTGCTAGAAATCCACACCCTAGGATTTTACCTGACAATGCACATGGTGAAAGACCTGTCATTGAAATAGAGCGAGACATTAATAGAGGTAGAGATACACTTCAGGAGGAGCAACCAATGGATACAGCTCCTGATCCTCCATCAGAAACATCCTCCAAAGGAGAGATTATGGATTATGGTGACATGATGTCCAATAAATGGATAAAGCACCATTTTTCCGCTGCAATTGAATCTGGAGATCGTATTGTACCAAAACAATACAGGGATATAAAGAAACTACCAGAAAACCAACAAAAGGACTGGTATGATGCCTGTAAAGACGAAATCAAGTCTTTACATGACAGAAAAGTATGGGATCTAATTGATCTTCCAAAAGGACATCAACCCATTAAAGGAAGATGGGTGTTTGCAATTCGCTCTGGAGATCGAGTTAAAGCTCGATTTGTAGCCAAAGGCTTTACCCAGGTGTTTGGAATAGACTATGAAGAAACTTTTTCTCCAGTAGCTCGTTTGAGACTGTTAGACTCATTCTATCACTAGCTGCTCTCAATGATTGGGAAATTGAAGCACTAGATGTCAAAACAGCGTTCTTATTTGGAGATCTGGACGAAGAATTATATATGGTTCAACCAGAAGGTTTTGTAGTCAAGGGCCAGGAATCTAAAGTCTGTTGACTCAACAAGGCTATTTATGGCCTCAAACAAGCCGCTTTACAATGGAATAAGCAGCTTAATCAAAGTCTCATCAAAATGGGATTCAAACGCCTTTATTCTGATTCAGGAGTTTATATCAGATTTAAAGAGAAGGACATTTTCATAATTGTCATTTATGTGGATGATGCGCTCTTTATAGGAAGTAATAGAACGCAACTACTCATTTTCAAAAGGCTGTTCATGAAAACCTGGGAATCCAGAGATTTGGGAGAAGCCAAAGAATATCTTGGCATGAGGATAACAAGAGATTGCAAAAAGCATACTCTTATCCTTGATCAAATCAAATATGCTGATAAAGTTATCAAGAGATTTGGTCAAGAGAATTCAAAGGAAACTTCAGTTCCTCTTCCCACTGGGTATAATCCAAAACCAAGTGAGAGTGAAGCATCTACCTCACTTAGAAGCCGCTATCAATCTGTCATTGGATCCTTGCTATACATTATGCTTGGAACTAGACCAGATATCGCTTTTTCAGTGATCAAAATGTCCCAGTTCTCTGCAAATCCATCAGAAGAACATCTGCAGAAGGCGATACATATAGTTCGCTATTTATCACATTCATCTAAACTCTGCATCACATATAAAGGGACAGGCGATTCAAATGGTTTAATTGCTTATTCTGACACTGATTGGGCCGGAGATATTGAAACCTCTTGCTCTACTACTGGCTATGCAGTATTCCTTGCAAATGGTATAGTTTCATGGCTTTCTAGAAGACAGAAACGCGTACGTCTATCATCTACTGAAGCAGAATATGTTGGTATGACAGAATGCGCTAAACAATTACAATGGATACGAAATCTCTTTGGAGAATTGAAGTTTCCATTAGGTGCAATACCCTTGAATGTTGACAATCAAGGAGCCATCTTTCTTGCTTCTAATCCAGCTCAAGAAGGAAGAACAAAACATGTTCGCATTCCAGAGCATTACATTCGTGAAGCTGTTGAATATGGTGAAATCACACTTTACTATGTTCAAACAAACTCGCAATTTGCAGATATCTTCACAAAGAATCTGGATAAAACCAAATTCCTAGATGGACGTAAGATGCTTGCACTTTCTCCATTCCCAAATTGAACAGCAAGGAGGAGTGTTGAGAATATGACTTAAACTAAGCATATTTGCTCTCCTGATCACCTGATCAGAGTCTGGATCATTCTGTGTTTCATAGTGATCTAGACTTGTTCTATACTGCGCTGTTTCACTTTGACAGTTATTCGGATAAGAGCTTTTTATTCTATAGGACATTATACTGTATTCTTTGGATGTTTTACAGTCTGCCAATGGCCTATTCCGCTCTCATCTGTTTTACATTCATTCTGTGCTTTAACAGGACTCTTGTAGGGTACAAAAAGACTGTCCTGTATGTGCTTTAATGTTAAGGAACTTTCATCCCTTCTCTGCTTCAAAGAAGCCCTTGATTTGCACTCCATTAGCTCTACATTCCAGTGAGTCATTCCCACTGAGAGAAGCTTCATTATCTTCTTCTTCCTTGTGTCCACTCTGCACCCAGAGAAGCCTATTGCTTCTTTACTCTCGTCGTTCTCTCAAATCTTCCAGCCATTCTCTGGCTGCTTGTACAAGGGGTGGCGTTCCATAGATGTGCTGTCGTATATCGGTGAGAATTCTCTGCGCCTGCTGGTACCCTTGTCGTCGTGCTTCGGCAGCAATCTCTGCTTGCCTTTCTTGTTCTTCACGGGCTTGGATCTCTGCCGCCCGGATGATATCGTATATCTCGTCTCCTAGGAATTCCCTGGAAACAGGCCAAGCTAAAGGTGTGGGGGAGCGTGAGGGAAAGGCGGCGGCTACTACTGCTGGTTGCTCGTCCTGTATCCCTTCATACGCTTCGTCGTCATTTGGGTCGTATGCCCCTTCGTAATGGTTGACTGGGGTTGTGCTGTCCCAGTGCCCATGGTAAACTGATGGAGAGTCAACAGTCTCCTGTTCCTCGGCCTGTACTACGGTGTCTAAGACGTATGTACCAGCCTCGAGTTCTTCGCACTTGATGTTGGATGAAGTGGCCTGCACTAGAGAGAAAACATGGAAATGCCACTAGGGCATCGGTAAGATTATCTGCGAAGGATTTCTCAGGAACGCACTTCTAGCGTGAGTGCGGTTGACGAGGACGTGTCATGAACGTAAAGGTGTAGGATAGCTAAGCCTGCACCGAGTGGGGTATAGCGTAAGAGAAAGTTCATCCTAATGAAGCAACCCTACAACCACTTAAGGCTATAGGCCACTCACTGAGGATTGTCGTAAGGAGAAAAGAGAAAAAGTGAGATCGGTGTTCTCTGAGTCCGTTGGTTGTAGAGGGAAAACCAAAGGGGATGAACTAAGGTCCCCTTGGCCGGCTCTTGGGCCTTTATATACTACTATCTGTTTGTACATGTTTGGTACTTAATAATACTATATAAGTCCATGCCCTTAGCCCTAGAGATAAGGCTGAGTCATGCGGAGTCTGTGTGAGTCAGAAAGAAGTAATGGGGATCAAGAATGCTATACCACAGCCTTGAGAAGAGCAGAAGTAAAAGAGGCTGCGAGCAGTAATGAAAGATAAGAGAAATGAGGCGGAAATGAAAAGAAGAGAGTCATCGTGGAAATAGAAAGGAAACACGTGTTGTGAGTCTAGACCGTAGTCACGTAATGCGTTAGTCAGCACTTGTTGGCTTTCGTATCATAGAGGTTAGATGTTGTCGTGGAAAGTCGGGAAAAATGATAGAAATATCTGGAAAAATAGGGCATGAATATGGGTTTCGTAACAGATGCGGTTTTCCCCACACTCCCTTTTACTAGGTTTCCTACTGACAAACCATCCCAGAATGTCCTCCTTCATGATCAAATCCATGCCAAAATTGAATGGCAATAACTACACCCAATGGTCTGGGACCATCAAAGCATACCTTCGCTCCCAAGGCCTCTGGCAACACATTCATCGCACTCGCTGTTACAATACGCTACGGCCCCATAGTCTTTTTCTTTGACTCTACCAATGCTCTGAGACCCTCCTCGCCTTAGACACCTCATCTACCGTCGCTCGCGCATCACAAGGACCGCTGGTGAACACCAGCACTCTTTCGGATCCTCAACGGATCATCTGCAATGTCCTCCCGGACATTCCCTTCATATCCCTGGACCTTCTCCTCCACGGGACCCTCTGTGAACTGGCTTATCACCAGTCTTCGTCTCTCACCTCTCCTCAATACCCTTCGCCCTAGACGCCTTGTTTCTTGGAACATTCTAGACCTATGACATGCGGTATTCATTTCCGCTTCTTCTTTGAACCTTGTAACACGTTTCATCGAACCTTGTAACATCTGACTTCGCTTCTCTGATCCCCGTGTATTCTTAGAACACTTCTTCGCCTCATGGCCTTCTTCTTTGATTCCCTAGAACATTCTATTCCTTTGTCATCGCTTTGTCATCAAACTCTGGGACATTATTTAGGCGTTCCCTCTCCGCCATTGTATTCCTTAGCTTTGATCTACCTGGCACCCCCCCTGTACTTGCCCCTAGGCATCTCTTGTATCTCCTCGTATCTTGTAACATCATCAATCCCACCTTGTACTCGATATCATCCTGCCAAGTCCTTGTCGCTGCACGCATCCTCTTGGGAAGGCATCTCCTGTCGACTATTCGAACACTCTCCAAGTCCTTGCTCAAGTTGAGTTACGCAGGAAAGGCATCCGTCCTCTGATAGACCTCTGCATCTGCACGTCTCTTCCGTTCTCTGACAAGTCTTCACAGCTGGCCATGCGTTCTTCGGTCATTCTTTCTCTGTCCTGCTAGTGTGGAGCAATCCGGCTGGGTTTTACGGTTAGCCTTGAAGGTAACCCGTAACACTCACCCTGAAATTCCTCAAACCACCTCAGCCGTTACCAAAGCTGCTGGAGCTGTAATCACCCCTGCAGTCACTCCCACTCAAGAGGAGATTGATAAAGCACAGGACAAACAGGATACATATTAGATTGATCTCTATGGGCACACTCTTGAAAAACTCTTGTTTCACCCTTTGGACCTCATCCGGACTTATCACCATCTGGGATTCCTGCGTGAAAGACACATACCTAGAATTCCACAATCATGGCTCCGATACTACGTATTGGTTAAGGGCATCACCAGTCCACCCACATGACGTACCAAGGGACATGCCTTCTTCAATGTCAGCTATAGACTTTGATTTAATTCATTGTCACTTAGGTCACTCATCCCCTGAGGTCATCAGGGCTGGTAAAAAACATTTAAAGGATTTTCCTGACATAAAGATCCCATCAAAGATTGATATCTGCCCTGGATGTCAACTCAGCAAACAGCCGAATCATCATTTTCCTCATTCTGAGATGCGGGCAACCACTCCATTTGAGTTAATCCATTCAGATCTCAAGTCATTTGAGGTCAACTCCTACCACAGGTACAAATACGCTGTCGTCTTTTATGACGATTATACTTCAGCTGTCTGGACCATCCTCATTAAAATGAAGGACCAAACACTTAAAGTAACCAAGCAATGGTTCGCCTTAGTCTGAAACCAGTTCAACGCCATAATAAAACACTGGCGCTCTGACACAGGAGGAGAATATACCTCCAAAGCTTTTACTGAATTCCTCAAGAACAATGGTGTGAACATCCAACAGTCCGCCCCTTATGCTCACCAGCAGAACAGTAGAGCGGAGTGCTTAATTTGTACTCTAATGGATAAAGCACAGGCTATGCAATTACATGCTTGCCTACCACCTTCATACTGGGAATGGGCCCTGCTTCATGCAACCCACATCTACAATAGGACCCCCCAAGCATGTCTTCATTGGGATACACTCCTTACACTACTTCAGGGGGAGAAACCTTTGATTTCACATTTACGTGTCTTTGGTAGTGGTGCCTATGTATATATACCAGAAGAAAGAAGAGGTGGAAAGCTACAACCTAAGTCACAGCTTATGATCTATCTTGGTGTTGCCCAAGGAAGTGATTCGAATTACCTGTTCATGAGTCCTAACAACACTTTAGTCACCTCAGCTCATGCCATTTTTGATGAAAACCTCTTTCCTAGATGCCCTGGATCGAAACCTCATCTACCACACTCTGGCCCTACACCACCAGTCCACACACATGATGATGATGATGAGGGTCACTCCTCAGATTCGGATTCTACCTCCTCTGATTGGGAATCTGATGTGGCACAACCTGCTCCCCGATCCTACTCACCAATCAGGCCTGGTTCCCCTGTACAAAATGAACCTGGAACTCCTCCATGGACCCCTAGTCCTATTCCTCCAGCTCCACCTCAAACACCTCCCTCCAATCATCCTCCTCCTGTTGGACCTTCTGCTTTACCCAGGCGCAGTGAATGCTTACACAACCCACCTACACGCCCTGGCAATGTCTATGGGGAAAAGCGTCACCCTCTCAAACAATTGAGGGATATTGAAAGTACTACCAAATGGAAGGAGCTTATAGGTAAAAAGTCTGGTTCTTCTCAACCTACACCAGAACCCAACATCTCTGGTGGACTACCCACTGAGGACTCAGAGGCTGAAATAGAACACCTCACCAGTGAAGGGGGAGATGCATTGGTTTCCTACCTTTGTGAATGTGCCATTCCACACCCATTGGCATTTGGTGCCACCCCCAATCTGAGAGAATGGACATTCCGTGACATCCTAAAACTCCCTGAACAAGAGTGAAAGGACTAGCTTAAAGCCTGTGAGGAACAACTCCAAATGCTCAAAGATCACAAGGTCTATGAAATTGTGCCATGCCCACAGCACAGAAAAGTAATCAAAAATCATTGGGTATTTGATCAAAAATCAGATGGTCATAAACGTGCCCGCCTGATAGCCAAAGGCTTCTCTCAGGTTGAAGGCCTAGACTTTGACCAAGTCTTCTCCCCAGTGGTCAGATTCGAAACTGTGTGCTGTATGTTGGCACTTAGCACCCTAAACAACTGGTGCATCACAGGATTAGATGTAAGATCTGCCTACTTATATGGCAAACTGGATGAGGAAATCTACATGGAATTTCTTGAAGGTTTCCTGCCACCTGAACATAAAGGCAACGTTCTCCGCCTATTACATGCACTCTATGGACTCAAGCAAGCCGGCCTAGCCTGATGGAAAGCTTTAGACAAGTCCATGGTGGATTTAGGCTTCAAGCATCTTAAAACTGATGCTGGCCTCTTCATTTATCACAAAGGAACTAACATAATACTAGCGATAGTCTATGTTGATGATGCCCTTTTCTGTGGACCTAATCGAACCTTTGTAGACAAGGTTAAGGCCGCATTCATGAGAAAATGGGAATGTCAAGATCTTGGGGAACTCTCTGAATTCCTCAGGATGAATATCAAATGTGAAGGTCAAACAATCCAGATAGACCAACACGATTATCTTGAAAAAGTCATTGAGAGATGCGGTATGCAAAATGCCAAAGCCGCTCCTACACCTCTTCCACAGGGTTATTACCCTTTACCAAGTGAACTTCCTGTCCAACCTGAGTTACGGACACATTTCCAAACTGTGATTGGATCACTACTCTATCTAATAATTAGGACTCGCCCTGATATTTCATATGTGGTTACTCAACTCACTCGAATGTCTGCAAATCCTTCCCAAGAATATCTTGATCATGCCTTATACATATGCCATTATCTGGTTGGCACACGCAATTATTGCATCACCTACAATGAAACTAGTGACAAAGGCTTAATTGCCTGCACTGATGCAGATTGGGCTCAAGATCCCATCACTAAACACTCTCAAACTGGCTTTTACATTAAGATGGCCGATGGTGTGTTCTTGTGGAACTCACACCTTCAAAAGTCCACAGCTGTCTCTTCCACAGAAGCTGAATATATGGCACTCAGCGATTGTTCGCACCAATGCACGTGGATTCACCATATGATGG
>JBBPUN010000467.1:0-12680 GCA_038094715.1 Heimioporus punctisporus | reverse complement strand
TCTAATATCTAAGCAGAAGAAAGGAGAGGTCAAAACGGTATGCAGACGATTCAAGAAGTAAGATCAGAGGTCTCATATATTAAAAATAGTGGAATATAACCGTAGAGCCACTATGTGCTCTACAGCGCATTGCAGTGCTGGAAGAATAAATAAGCGAGAATGGAAGAAGCGGAAATTAAGTGCATGAGGTGTCCAGCCTCTGCATAGCCATACATAGCACGGAAATGAAGAGCAGAAGTAGAAGGCTATGTATGGTGACCAATGTTGTTGTTGGTCTAGACTTGTCACGTGATGAGTCATGTGATTGAGTCACGTGATCACCAAGTTGCGAGTGGCATGACATAGTCTGAAAGTGAGCAAAGAAGGTGAAATAAAATAGAGAAAAATGCGGAAAAATAGCGGAAAAATGAGGGTTCGTAACACTATGACAAAATAATCTCAGATCAAGGACCCTAATTTGCCTCGGCCTTTGCCAAAGAGCTAGGAAAACTACTTGGCTATAATCTCACCCTCTCCACCACCTACCACCCCCAAACTAATGGTGAGACAGAATGTGTCAACCAGGAACTAGAAACCTTCCTCAGAATCTTCTATGGTGACAACCCTACCTCTTGGGCTGAGAAACTATCCCATGCAGAATTCACACACAACCACCGCCCCCATTCCACCACAGGGAAATCACCATTCTTTCTCATGATGGGATAGGAACCCCAGGCACTTCCCACAATATTATCCAATTCCCACATCCCTGCTGTAGAAGACCACCTCAAAGCCCTGACCCAAGCCAGGGATGAAGCACTAATTGCCCATGAACTCGCCAGACAAGTGATGAAATCCCAATATCATGGGAAATTCACCCCCTTCTCCAAAGGTGACAAAGTCTGGCTTGAAGCCAGAAACCTCAAATGAACCACCCATCCCAAATTTGCACCAAAACAAGAAGGACCTTTCACCATCACCAAAATCCTATCAAATGTTTCATACCAACTTTGTCTTCCAAATACCTGGAGAATCCACCCAGTCTTCCATGCCTCGCTTCTCACCCCTTACCAAGAAAACGAAATACACGGAAAGAACTTCCCAGCCCCTCCCCCTGACCTCATTGAAGGAGAAGAGGAATATGAAATAGAGCAGATATTAAGACATCGTGGGACGATAGGGTCACAGCAATACCTGATCCAATGGAAAGAATACTCAGCTGAAGAAGACTCTTGGCAAACTGAGAAAGACCTTAAAAACGCGAAGGAAGCTCTAGATGAATACAAACTCCTCCACCCAAAAGCATTCCCTCACTGAAAATGAACAATCAATGTTCTGCTTCCCCCACTCTCATCGGAAACACCTCTCCAACACCCTCCTCTATTGACCTAACTAACCCTTGCCCTATTATCCTCCCTGCCTGGATCCCTCTTAGCAGTGAATCTCAATTGCCATCCCCAAATCCCTCACCTGTCCCATTACCCATTCCACCACCCCCAGCCTCTATCCTCTCCGTTGACCTTCCCCCCTCTGCCTTCGCCCCAGTCAACCCTCTTACGGACAAGGAGACATTGGAACTACTCACATACATGTATGTCACCAGCCCTGTCCTTGAGGCACCTGTCTACTCCCACCTTGACATGGACTCCCCCCTCTCACTCCTCTACTACTCTTTCAGATATCTAGAACATTTAGCCGTCTGTTACAACCGTTCGTGGGTAGCGATGAGTCATAGACCTCAATAGCGATTTAGTGGCTATACGGCACGCGAGGGTTGCAACATCGGAATCGAGTGTAAATGAGAAAGCGCTCTTTAGCGGTGAGGCGAGACCGTCAAGGAAAGGAAACAAGGTATATTCAGGTAAATACGAGGTAGATCTTGCTTGGGTCTTTTACAGCTTGAGTATCTACTGCTTATATAGTGAGAAGGGATGGTATGGGAAAGGGAACATCTTCATGGGAAGATATGTGTCAAAGAGAAGTATTTATGGGAATAAAGGTGATAACTATGTGAAAGGAAGATGAGAGAGTACAAGAAGAAAGAGGGGTCCATAGTAATGAGTTGAATCATAACATTACCCCGGTTGTAGATCGAAACTACCAGTGAGATATGTCTCAGAAGGCTCCACTCCATCCTGGGGAACTGGTCAAGTTGGCTTCAACATCAGCATCAAAAGTATCATGAAAGGAGGGAGAAGGGGTGTGACGGACTCATCCTTGTCTTCTGCTTGAGTTTCCCAGGTAGGGGTGTTGGTTTCAGGGGTTTTCTGGGCAGCGTCAATGAATATGTCCTGGGGCTGGTCGGTGGCAGATGAAACATTTGAACTCAGCACAGTTTATTTGGGTATGGCCTAGACAGTGGCAGGAGAAGCACGTTTGGTTATAGCGTGGATGAGAAGGAGGGAGAGGGTTTCTTGGGAAGTTCTGGGCGTTTCTTTCATCTGCTTCTACCAAAGCTTGTTCTTCAGCCAAGTTGACAGGGGATGACGATGCAGAGGGGTAGTAGGGGGGGGTCAATGGTGTCAAGGTAGAATGGTTCTAGTTGTTGGGTGTAGCGATCTAAGTCATGGAAGAAGGGGAGAGCGTCTAACTGGTGCATCCCTTCAAGTAGGTTACGACAGAGTACTTGGTAGGTTTCCTTGGCAATTTGGAGGTGGGGTTGCATTTGGGCTGAGGTCAGATTGTTAAAAATGACAGCTAGATGTTCCAAATACCTGAAAGAGTGGTAGAGGAGCAAGAGGGGAGAGTCCATGTCAAGGTGGAAGTAAGCAGGTGCCTCAAGGACAGGGCTGGTGACGTATGTAAGTAGCTCTAGTGTCTCTTCATTAGTGAGAGGGTTAAGTTGGGCAAAGGCAGATGAGGGGAGGTCGACAGAGAGGATGGAAGCTGAGGGAGGTGGGATGGGTAATGGGATTGGTGAGACGACTGGGGACGGTGATTGGGATTCTCCACTGAGAGGGATCCAAGTGGGGAGGATGATTGGACGGGGGTTGGTCAAGTCAACGGAGGAGGGTGTTGGGGAAGTGTTCCCAATGAGAGTGGGGGAAGTCAGGTATTGGTCAGTCATTTTTGGTGAGGGAATGCTTTTGGGTGAAGGAGCTTGTATTCGTTTAGAGCTTCCTTCGCATTTTTAAGGTCTTTCTCAGTTTGCCAAGAGTCTTCTTTAGCTGAGTATCCTTTCCATCGAACTAGGTATTGCCATGATCCTGTCATCCCACGATGTCTTAATATCTGTCCTATCTCGTATTCCTCTTCTCCTTCAATGAGGTCAGGAGGTGGAGCTGGGAAGTTCTTTCCATGTATTTCGTTCTCATAGTAAGGGGTGAGGAGTGAAGCGTGGAAGGCAGGGTGAATTTTCCAGGTCTTTGGGAGGCGAAGTTGGTAGGAGATGATTGAGAGGACTTTGGTGATGATAAAAGGACCTTCTCGCTTTGGGGCAAACTTGGGGTGGGTAGTCCGTTTGAGGTTTCTGGCTTTGAGCCAGACTTTGTCTCCTTTGGAGAAGGGGGTGAACTTTCCATGGTATCAGAATTTCATCACCTGTCTAGCAAGTTCATGGGCTGCTAGGGCTTCATCCCTGGCTTGGGTTAGGGCCTTGAGGTGGTCTTCCACAGCGGGGATGTGTGACTTAGGTAAGACTGTGGGAAGTGCTTGAGGTTCATAGCCCATCATGAGAAAGAATGGTGATTTCCCGGTGGTAGAATGGGGGTGGTGGTTGTGTGTGAATTTTGTGTGGGATAGTTTCTCAGCCCAGAAGGTAGGGTTGCTTCCATAGAAGATTCTGAGGAAGGTTTCTAGTTCTTGGTTGACATGCTCTGTTTCACCGTCAGTTTGGGGGTGATAGGTGGTGGAGAGGGCAAGATTGTAGCCAAGTAGTTTTCCTAGCTCCTTGGCAAAGGCTGAGGCAAATTGGGGTCCTCAATCTGAGATTATTTTGTCGTAGAGACCAAATCTTTTGTAGACATTGTGAAAGAAGAGTTCAGCAATTCCTTCGGTGGTGACAGTGTCATTGGTAGGGCAGAAGATACCCCCCTTGTAGGTGTGGTCTACCACGACCAACACAGAGTTGAAACTCAGGGAGGAGGGAAGGCCCGTGATAAGATCACAGGAGATTGATTGGAAGGGGCGGGAGCTAGATGAAGTGAGTGGGAGAGGTGGAGGGGAAGTGGGGTGTGTATTGGATTTGTTTTGTTGGCAGGTGGCACACCCTTCAACATACTTCCTGACGAAGCTGGCAAGACCTGGCCACCAGAAGTCAGCAGAGACAAGCTGGCGAATTTTAAGGTATTCAGGGTGACCAGCTGAGATGTGGTTGTGGCAGCAATGCAGGATGGAGTGCCGCAGATCGTCCCCGGCTGGGACGTAGACTTTGTTGTGATAGGTGAGTAGCCCATCTGTGATTTTACAGTCTGCTAAGTGTGATTGTAGGGGTGCAGGTAGGTCCGTATTGAGAGATTGGAGGTGTGAGAGGAGGATAGGATCATCAGCTGAGGAGGATTTGATTTGTGGTGGAGCGTTGCATCAATGAGGTTGACAAAGAGAGAGGGGGGTAGGAGATCTTCTGCCTCATTGTCGGTGGAGGTATTGGAGCAGAGGTCTGGGCGGCAAGATAGGGCATCAGGTCCAGAAAGGAGTTTGCTGGGTACATGGCTGATTCTAAGGTCGAAGTCACTGAGGTCAAGAAGCCAGTGGGCCTGGCAACGGTTAAGTTTGCATGCTTCTTTAAAATAGAGTAGGTTTTTGTGGTCGGTGAAGACCTGTACTGGAAAAGGTGATCCTTGCAGGTAGTGTCGCCAAGATTTTAGTGCACGTATGATGGCTAGGAGTTCCCGGTCATAGATGTCATAGTTTCGTTCTGCATCTATGAAGGTCTGGGATAGGTAGGAACATGGGTGCCAATCACCATTTGCATCAGTTTGGAGGAGTATAGCTCCAGAGGCATGTTTGGAGGCATCTGTGGCAACAGCAAAAGGTTTAGATGGGTCTGGGAGTTGTAGGACCAGTTTGGTCAGAAAGAGGTTTTTCAGGGTAGTAAAGGAGTGTTGCTGATCATTTGACCATTTCCAAGAGGTTGCTTTCTTGGTTAGGTCCAAGAGCAGTTTTGCGATCGTGGAGTAGTTAGGGACAAACCGCCTATAGAAGTTTGCAAAACCTAGGAAGGATCTGACGTCTTTGACCGAATTGGGTGCTGGCCAGGCCTTAATACTGTCTAATTTTACTGGGTCCATGGCGAGGTAACCAGGTTTGACAATCATCCCTAGGTATTCAACTTCAGGGGTGGCGAAGTTACATTTTTTGAGTTTTAGGTGCAGGTCAAGTTCCTTCATTCATTGTAAGAACCGTTTGGTTCTTTCTGTATGCGTTGCATCATCTGGGGAGAAGATAAGGAGGTCATCCATGTAGATGACAAGCCATCCTTCAGCAATCATTTCTCTGAAGGAGTCATTCATGAATCTTTGGAAGGTTGATGAGGAGTTATTCATTCCAAAGAACATAACTGTTGGTTCAAAGAGTCCCCGATGTGTGATGAAGGCTGCTTTCCACTCATGTCCTTCCTTGATGCATACATTGTTGTAACCCCATCGTACGTCAAACTTGGTAAAGAGTTTGGCGTCCTTTAGTTTGTCAATGAGATCAGGGATGAGTGGTAGTGGGTAGGCATCACGGATAGTATGCTCATTCAAATAGCAATAATCTTGACAAGGTCGTAGCTTGCCATCCTTCTTCTTTACAAAGAAGAAGGAGGATGCTTGGGGAGATGTTGATGGGCGTATTTTGCCAGTCCTAAGATGCTCATCTAAAAAGTCATCTGTGGCCTGATGTTCTTCTGTGGAGAGGGGGAACAATTTCCCTATTTTTGGTGTAAACTCAGATTTGGTATTTATTTCATGGTCATAGGGGCGACGGGGAGGCAGCTGCATTGCCGTTTCATTGTTGAATACGATTATGTAATCGCTATATTCGGGTGGCAGTATGACTTTTGGCTTGTTTCGTTTGGCTGCAATGGCTAGTTCCGTGGTAGTTGTTAATTTTGCGACGACCGCTGACCATGGGAAAAATTGTCGGGAGTCACCACGTAGGATCCGTTGCATGCAGCGTACGTCCAGCATTCATTCTACATACGCTGACTCGCTTTCATTTTGTAGGTATCGTGATATTCCTTCCTGGGCTAGGACCTTGGCCACTACTCGTTTTCGGAGTATTTCGGATGTTTTTGGATTGTTGGTGAGTGTCTTTTGAGGTGGTTTAGCTGACTGTTTATACAGTTCGTTGCTTCGGTCGGTTTTGGAGTCAAATGACAGTATGTGGTTGGTCCAGTCTATGCGAGGGTTCATATGTTGCAGCCAAGGTAAGCCCAGAATGATGTTTTCTTGGCCGCAGCTCATGACTGTTGAGAATGTAGACTTTGTACTACATTTCCCTTAAGACTTTCTTATTCCTAGTCTAACAAAAGTGTCTACTGACTAATCAGTAACACGTGACTAGAGGAATCTAGAACATCACATGACATATCACATGTCTTGTCCAGAACATTCCATGTTCCAGAACAATCTACGTTCTGTCATGTTCTCAGAGATTCTAGAAGTCTTACAAATGGTCTAGAACCATTACCAATGACACTGAGTCATTTTCATCACTTCATGACTGATGGATGACAGATATTTCATATCTCTGATGTTCTAATTTCACATATCTGTCATCATGACTCATTCTGCCTATTCATTTACTGCGAAATGACTCATCTATTTGAAATGCTTACTGATAGCTTATGAATAGCTTTATCATCATTTCAAATATCTTCTATCTACCAATAGTATCCCTTCTGCTTACTATACAGTAGATATTCAATCTCAGATTGAACCTTATATACATAGGTATATAAGAGGCACACTCTTGTTCTCTTTTGAGACAAGCGGTGTAGAGCACATAATGGCTCTACGGTTATATTCCACTATTTTTAATATATGAGACCTCTGATCTTACTTCTTGAAACGTCTGCATACCGTTTTGACCCTTCTTTTCTTCTGCTTAGACTGATTACACCGACCGATCCAACTCGGAAACTCATTACGGGTCACCCCCGACAGTCCCTTCGGTCCGAATACCCCTCAACGGGTTGGATCGACGATACTTTGTATTTTTGGCACGTTTTCTACCTTATTTTTCCATTACCTTCATTTTCGCCTCAGTCGAGCTCACTCAGCAACTCGAAGTTTCATAGTGTTGGTCCGATTATAATCGGCCGACGGTTCGTTGACAGGTAGATTTCCGATCTTATTCCCTATCTCGTCTCTTCCTTTAACCCCATTCACTTTTGTTTCGCTGATACGCTCGATATACAGTCTGGGGTGTGCCCTGGACTATAAGTCTGTATTCTGCGAAACAATAAACATCTTTCGCATCCCCTTCGCACTACGGCCCTCCGAGAGTCAACCCCGGCCCTCCCCCCTTTGTGAAATATTACCGAAGCCTCTCTGTCGTCGTCGATAACATCCCCGGCATCTATCTCTGTCGGTCAGGCGTGACCGGCGACTTCTTCATCCTCTCGATCTTTCTCAACTCGTCACTCGGCCCAGCGGGCGCCGATTATCATCACTGCAAGCATCGGCCTTAGGCAACTTGCACCATTGTCTTACCCATCGTCTATCTGGCAGGTCACGGCCTTCAGCAACCCGCCTCATCGTTTTCTACTGCCCTCGTCGTCTATCTGGCAGGTCACGGCCTTTGGCAACCCGCCTCATTGTTAGCTACCGCCTTTGTCGACTGTCGGGCAAGTCATGGCCTTCGGCAACTTGTCACGTCGTCGTTTCTGTTCAACTTCCCTCTGTCGGACCAGTCTCGGCTTTCGGCCGCTAGTCCCTTCGTCTCCTTTACTCTTTATCGGACTAAAGGCTGTCAAGTATAGTTTCTTTCTTGACTCTACTAAGGTCTGCTCGTTACAGGGTCCCTTGGGAGAACAAATCGCATTCCTCTTTTCACAACTACACTACAGGAGGTAGGGACTAACCGTCTCAACCCCTTCTAGTTTTCTTCACCGTGCAAGGGTTTGTAATGGTATTCAGCGAGATGCAGAAACAGCATCAGCTAGCCACTTGGTGTCAAACCTCAGGTGTGGTTGACTATGGCCATTCGGTTCAGATAACACAGGGATTATGTGAATTAGATTGGCCATCAAGTGATCCCCATCAATTAATTAGTAAATTGACGCAAAAAAAAAAAAAACTTACGCTTCAGATGAAGAAAGTGCTAAATTTTTGAGTAAGAGGAGCAGTTTACCGAATGTACTCGCACATATTGTTGTCCAGTTCATGTCGCCAATCTCAGGGTGGAGTGCTTCAAGTAATGGTATTGTTTGCTGTTTAATTTGATCAGTGTGAATCCGAAGATGAAGTGGGTCATTATCTTCCTGCCACAACAATTCCATTGCATGCTGATAGGTATTCTAAAGGATTTCATAAGCCCAGTATACATCAGGACTCCAGTGGGCTTGGACTGGGAACGGAGGAAGTACTTGGCTGAGATTCTGGCTGTTGAGCATAGCCAATGATGACATCTGGCCCTTTATAAAACTGAAATCAGTATAACCAAAGTTTAAAATGACTTTTTTTAGAAAAAAAACTTAGGACATACATAGTGATATGACAGTGGAGGGTTGAAGCAACGAGGAGGAGGCATAGCAAACACATGGGAAGAAGTCAGCAAAGTGATGCTTACAAACACACCTCAGATATGTGCTGTGCTGATTCCAATAGAGCTTACTTCTTCTTTTTTCCAATGCCCATATTCTTTAATTGTTCGCAATTTTCAGGTGATACATATGAACTTCGGAGTCAATTGGCCACTGGCAAGCACCAGTACCACCTTCGTGACTCTATGACAATGACCATTCCTCAGGAGCATCATCCATGATTTTATTTTGAAGATGGGACAATTATTTTCTTGGTTCGAGCTACTTACTTTTGATTTTTAAGAGGTGACCCACTAATTTGAATGCTTGTAGGTTTTGGGGTGCAAAACCCGATGGTGCAGAGGTGACACAAGGAAGAAAGATACAAAGAATAAACGAGTATCCTCAGTGGGAACACTCACTGGATGTCGGAGTATAGGTGATTCAAGTAAGAGATAATGAGTACACCACAAGGGCAGGGATGGAGTGGCAGGTGGTGGAAGGGAAGAAAGAGATGTATTCTGCTTGTCCCAAAAGTAGACAAGAGTACGCCTCTTATATACCTATGTACATAAGGTTCAATCTGAGATTGAATATCTACTGTATAGTAAGCAGAAGCAATACTATTGGTAGATAGAAGATATTTGAAATGATGATAAAGCTATTCATAAGCTATCAGTAAGCATTTCAAATAGATAAGTCATTCCACAGTAAATAAATAAGCAGAATGAGTCATGATGACAGATATGTGAAATAAGAATATCAAAGATATGAAATATCTGTCATCTATCAGTCATGAAGTGATGAAAATGACTCAGCGTCATTGGTAATGGTTCTAGAATATTTATAAGACTTCTAGAATGTCTGAGAACATGACAGAACGTAGATTGTTCTGGAACATGGAATGTTCTGGACAAGACATGTGATATGTCATGTGATGTTCTAGATTCCTCTAGTCACGTGTCACTGATTAGTCAGCAGACACTTTAAGTAAGACTAGGATAAGGAAGTCTTAAGAGAAATGTAGTACAAAGTCTACATTCTCAACAGTAGGTTCTTGAGCAAACACAGGGTACACTGTATCGCCTCTATCCCAGTCTACTTATGCAGTGTTCTCCGGTATTTAACTCTGTACTCTCACTGCCTTGACAAGATGACCCGATGGATACTCTGGGCACTGTTGTCAAGCCTGAAGGTAGCTGTGATGAGAACCCCATTATCCTTCAGGGTATTGTCCGAAGTGAATTCAACTATCTTTTGGCATTTTTATTTGGCAGGTAAGTATCATTTTTATCAACTTTTGGGTCGGTAACCACGAATAGTAATCTAATGTTTCAAGTAGCTATGCGGGCGAGGAACACCATCAGGAGTTTCTCATCTCAGTGCTAAAGTTGTCAGTATTTTTTGATATCAATGATGGGTATCAGTATGCTGTTGCTGAATTAATGCATCAATCACCCCTCAAGTCCTCCCTCAAATTGCAGCTCGGCTGTCTATATCACATTGACCATTGGGTTGAGCCAGCATTCCGAGAAATGCTGGCTCGTCCACTATCCTCTATATCTCATAGTGAGGCTCACGACATGGGGCTGGACTACTTTTATACCCTTACTCACACCAAGGCTCTGATCGAAGAGCACTGTCGGGCTGTCGCATACACTGAACCTAACCTCATGCAGCTGGATGAGTGTGAGACTCCAGTTCAATGTAACATGGTATGGAGAGATGAATGGTGGAATGGTGTTGCTCAGCAGCTACTGCATCCAGATTCTCCATGTCGTGGAAATGACCTCTTGGAGTTGTTGGACAAGATGTATATCCCTGGTCTTTGTGAATTTTGCAAGATGGGCATGCTACATCGTATGAGGGACTCAGATGCTCTTAAAATGGACACAACGCTGCAGAATATTGCGGTTTTGGAGGTGATGGAATTTCAGACAGACAAGCACATCCGGAGGCACATAGGTACAAGGTAATTCTGATTTGACTATGTCTATCGCTACTCATATAACTTTTTTATAAATCGTGTTTTTTGGACCAACTTAGTGACAACCTGGTATATCCTGGTATATCTTGGTTGGTCTCACACGTTACTACATTCGATTTGACCTACACTGGCCTTGGTGGTGTCAAGAGAACACGACGAAGATAGGCCTAGTGTATTGTTGGAGTAAACATCTTGTTGCTGGTAAGTTTAGGGCTTCCCTAGACGCATTGTTTGAAATCCTCTTGGACATCCAGGCTCTCCAAGCGTCGCTCAGATGTGCCAGCTCATTACAGCCATTCTTTACTTGGGTGACTCAGAGTTCACCACTGATTGTAGTTGCGACATGGATGCAGCTGTAGTCTACAGAATAGATGCTCTTAACCTTGCTGAGGAGCTTCTCAGCGTGTCGCCTTCAGTGCTGGAGACCGCACTCTCTTACAAGACCAAGCTCGTCAAGAAGAAGCTTTGCACCATACTCCTGGACCCTGACAGCACAGCTGATCATGATGACCTCACCGCCAAAACTCTCTACTCCGTTCTATTTGCCTGGTTGAACAAATACATCAACCAACTGCTCTGTCAGGACAATTTTGCATCAACTATGCCAATGAATGCCTTCAAATTTTCATCCAGAAGCATATCTTTGAATCCCACGTCAACGAATACCGGACAGAATGTATTACACATTTTGTTCCCTCTGTCTCTTACTTTGACAATGCCGAATGTATCCGGCTTCTCCAGAACAAGCCTGGTAGGTTAATTCATATCATTCATGGACAACTGGGCTCATTGTTCTCACAAGAAGACAGATTACATGATGGTTGAGGTGTTCAGCAAGTGCTGGGGAAACCACTCATCATTCAAGATTTCAGAAGTGGTTGATCGTTCTAGTTACCCAATGTTCACTGTCAATTATTTCAATGGGCCCATGATGTGTTCTGCTGAGGGCTTTTTAGAGTGCAACCTCAACTCTCTCAACCCCAACTTTGTCTCACTTCTTTGTGGTCCTAACCTGACATCTCCAGATGGCGCTGTATTGGCATCAAAGGAGCTGGATCAAATGATAATTCATTTGTCAAGGGACTGTTTTCTGGAAAGGTGATCATGACCCAAGCCCACCCGAAGAATGAGGACACCATCATATCTGCACAGCAGTCTCTCAAGCTGATGTGTGCTCCTTCTGCTCGTCACAAAGGTACTGGTCAAGTGCATGCCTCCTCTCCATGAGGATGGTGGTTTGATGAACAAGAGTGTGATGATGAAGATGGCCCTAACGCATCATCCAACCAAACATGCTGTGTCACCAGCGAGTCCTAGATACACATACGCTCCATCTGTTTCAAAATGCCAATGAGGGGGCCATTGAGCACTCTTCAGACTTGAATTACAAACTCTCATGTATTTAATTACTACTCAGAATCATGCTTGCTATTAAGTAGTGCACCCCATTCAAAAAGGCGCACTGCCTTGTCCCAAGATTAGTGGCGCACTGCCTCATCCCAAAATAGTGGCGCGCTGCCTTATCCCAAATAGTGGCACATTGTCTCGTCCCGAAATAGTGGCGCGCTGTCCCAAAATAGTGGCGCTAATTAAAAGTGCACTTGGACCTTCATAGAAACACCATCCAATGTACATGATGAGGTCCTCCCCTCCAGCATAGTGCATTGGAACTTTACCCCCAAGATCATCCTCACCGGGTTGTTTTACTTGAAAACCTTGCTGATTACCTTCATACCTGCTTCACTCGTCTTGGAAAATTATCTGATCTTGACGTTGCCATTTCTCTCCAGCGCACTGTACTGGAATCTTTTACAGAGGGCCATCCTAATCAAGCTAAGTTGCTGGGCTACCTTGCGAGTTATCTTCATTCTCGTTTTGAAAAACTTGGAAAATTATCTGATTTGGAGGAAGCCTTTGTAACATATGACTGAAAATCTCACTTTCTTTCCGATGTTCCGACCGGAACTACTGTTCCGATGATGTTCCAACCGGAACCACTGTTCCGATGCACTGTCCCAACCCATTCCGACCCACAATGGGCCACTT
>JBBPUN010000466.1:0-12682 GCA_038094715.1 Heimioporus punctisporus | reverse complement strand
TAATAACAAACATCTGTAGAGTATATAAATGCGAATAAATCCTACCAGAGAACTCCAAGTTGAGTTCTCTTGGTGGTTTCCCCCATTGCTGCAGTTCCAGCTTCGACGGGTGTATTTGCGACCGCCCTGTATCGAGTTTGATCCATTTACACTTCCCATACCTTCCTATTGACCTCACAACCTCCTTTTATTTAGTTATTACCCTAGATCCTTCCAGAACTCCGGAACTCCGGAACCCTCTTTCCGACCACCGGAATCGCCTTCCGTGCTAGGTCCCGGCCCCTCTGCACTGCACCTGCGTGTATTGGGTCCTACAGCCCCTGAAGTAGTGGGGTGTATCAGTTACAAGATTCGATGAAATGTGTTACAAAGTTCAAAGAAGAAGTGGAAATGTGTTACAAAGTTCAAAGAAGAAGTGGAAATGAATACCGCATGTCATAGATCTAGAGTGGTCCAAGAAATGAGGTGTCTAGGGTGAAGGATATCAAAGAGAGGCGAGAGACAAGGACTGGGGATAAGCCAGTTCACAGAGGGTCCTGTGGAGGAGAAGGTCCAGGGATGCAAAGGGAGTGTCCAGGAGGACATCACAGTTGATCTGTTGAGGATTTGAGAGAGTGCTGGCATTTACCAGCATTCCTTGTGATGTGAGAGCGATGGTAGACGAGGTGTCTAAGGTGAGGGAGGTCTCAGAGCATCAGAGAGTCGAGGAAAAAGACTACGGGGCCTTAGTATATTGTAACAAGAAGGAGGCATTGGTAAATGTTATGGATTACCTTTAAGGCTAACCATAAAACCTAGCCGGATTGCTCCACACTAGCAGGACTGAGAGATACTGATCAGAGAGCAGATGGCTAGCTGCAAAGACTTGTCAGAGATTGAAAGAGACATGTAGGAGTAGAGGTCTATTGGAGAGATGAATGCCTTTCCAGCGTAACTTGACTTGAGCAAGGGCTTGGAGAATGTTCAAATAGTCAATGGAAGGTGCCTTCCCAAGAAGATGTGCACAAGACAAGGACTTGGCGAAAAGATATTGAGTACAAAGTGGGGATTGTGATGTTACAAAATATGAGGAGATAAAAGAGATGCCTAGAGGCAAGTACAGGGGGGGTGCTAGGTAGATCAGAGCTAGAGAATACAATGGTGGAGAGGGAACACCTAAATAGTGTCCCAGAGTTCAATGACAAAGCAATGACAAAGCAAAGGAATGTTCTAGAGATTCGAAGAAGAAGTGCAATGAGGTGAAAGAATATTCTAAGAATACACAGGGATCAAAGAAGCGAAGTCAGGTGTTACAAGGTTTGATGAAATGTGTTACAAGGTTCAAAGAAGAAGCGGAAATGAATACTGCATGTCATAGGTCTAGAATGATCCAAAAAACAAGACATCTAGGGTAGAGGATATTGGGGTTTCAGTGAGGCAAAGACTGGGGATAAGCCAGTTCAAGGAGTGTCCTATGGAGGAGAGGGTCCAGAAATGTGAAGGGAGTGTCCAGGAGGACATCACAGTTGATCCATTGAGGATTTGAGAGAGTGCCGGCGTTCACCAGCATTCCTTGTGATGTGAGAGTGACAGTAGATGAGGTGTCTAAGATGAGGGAGTTCTCAGAGCATCAGGTGTGACGAAGAAAAAGGTGCGGAGCCTTAGCATATTGTAACAGCAAAGAGGAAGGAGGAGGAGCCAAGGAGGGAGAGCTGATATAAGGGATAAGAGATATAGGGGATGAAGAGGGGGGTAGAACTGGTAGAGGAAGTGGAGAGGAGCATATGGAAACAAGAGAAGATAAGTAACAATCTTTAGCTTTGGTGGTTAAGAAAAGAAAGATTTATTGAAAAGTAGAGTAAAGGAGAGTTGGGTCAAGGCAGTTGATAAAAACATAAAAACCCTGCATGTGAAGAAGGAAAAGGATGGATTTAATTCCTGAGAGATCTTATCTTCTTCATATAAGGAGTCCCTTTCAAGGGCATGGATAAGGGTGGAAGTAGCTAGGATGCTGGCATAGAGGGTATTTGTTATGCTAAGTGTTGCTTGAGGAATCAATCCTTGACTAGGCTCAATGGCAGGATGCTCATGAAGAGGTACAACTCAGCCAAAGAGGATGAAGACTATACATTTAAAGAAATGATCAGTGAAACTATATGCTTTTAAAAAAGTGGAGAGAAGGTTTAGGAACTCTGGGGACTGGGAGAACTCAAGAACAACACTAGATTCTGCAGATTAAGAATAAAGAACAAGAATACAGGGCAGCATATGTATATAGAAGGCAACATGTAAGCATGAAACCCTATGATATATGAAAGAAGAGGGAGACTAAGCAACTATGACAAGAGTTGCTGTGGAGAAGGCTGTTTGTGGAAGGTACAAGAATAATAGAACAAGGAGGGAATGACTAAACAGGTAGAATGACAGTATGAGGATAATTGATGAAGAGGAGAAGATGAATGTATTCATAAGTGTAGATGGGTGTACCAAAGAGGAGAGTGTATGTGGGACAAAGGTAAGAGACAATGAACATATGAGAAAAGAGGAAGAAAACTGTAACAGTATTGATGGCTAAAGTGGGAAGGAATATTGGTTGGACAGAACAAGAGTGTAAGGAGGAAAATGTGAAAGAAGAGGACAAAGAGTTGGAAGAATGCTCAGAGGACATATCAAAGAGTTAAGTAAAAAATGAGGAGAAGAGTAGTAGGGAGGGTGGTAACAGCAAGAAGGGCAAGAGATATGAATTAATGAAGGGAATGAGTCTTTTTATAAGATTTAAGGATGGAGGAGGTGTGACAGAGATTACTTTTGGGTTCCCAGGTGTTTTCTGATGCAGAGTACCCTTTCCATGTTGTTAGGTACTGATAATGGCTAGGAAAGCCTTTGTGGACTAGAATTCCTTCTACTTCACCATCAATGATGTCTGGTGATGGAGTGGGAAAGGAGGGACTATATGCTTCAGTGTGGTGGTGAGAAGATAAGAGAGTGGCATGAAAGACATTATGGATTTTCCAGGAAGGAGGGAGATGAAGGTGGTATGTAAGTGGGGATAGTACCTGTGTAATTTCAAGGGGACCCAGTTGTTTGGATGCGATTTTCCTAGAGGAGTATGGGATGTGAAGATTAGTGGCTTCTAACCAGACTTTATCTCTGACTTCCCATGGAGAGAACTTTCAGGTGGTGTGTTGCATCATGAGGTATCTAGCTGAATCATGGGTGGTGAGAGCTTTCTTTCTAGATTCTTCTAGATGGGAGAGTCAATTAGTAAGGGCTGGAAGGAAGGTCTTTCCTAAAGGAGGGTAGGTGTGAGGTTTGTATCCTAGCATGAGGAAGAAGGGGGAGGTTTTTGTAGAAGAATGGGAGGAGGAATTATGATGGAATTTGGCAGAGGTAATGAAAGTAGACCAGGTATTGGGTTGATTACTACAGAAAATGTGAAGGTATGTTTCTATTTCTTGGTTTATGTGTTCAGTTTGGCTATCAGTTTGTGGATAGTAGGCTGTAGAGAGGTGAACATCATAATGAAGTAATCATGCAAGTTCTTGGACAAATGCAGAGGCAAATTGAGGGCCTTTATCTGAGATGATGGAGTCATGGAGTTCAAATTGTTTGAATACATGGCTAAAGAAGAGTAGGGCCACTCCTGCAGCATCAATGGTTTTTGTACAAGGGATGAGAATTACCCCCTTTATAAGGCCATGTGTTATGCAAAGTGTGCTCTTGGAGATTGACCGAAGACTGACCTACTGGCAGGACACTCACGAAGAGGTACGACTCAGCCAGAGGGAGATCTGTACATTCAAAGAACGGTCAATGGGACTATATGCTTCGGAGAAGTGGAGAGAAGACTCAGGGATACTCAGATACGATGAGGACTCAAGAATGATGCTGTATTGTGCAGATTGAGAATGAGAATGTAAAGTACAGGGCAGCTGGTATATATACTAAGGGACGCGTAAGCATAGAACCCTATGGAATATGGAAGAAGGAAACTACTAAGCAATGATGACAGACGTTGCTGTGGAGGGGCTGTCTAAGGAAGCGAAAGCGGATCAAGATAACAAGGAAATGACTAAGTGAGAAGAATCATAATATGGGGGCAGCCAACGAAGATTAGAAGATGAATGTATTCGAAAGAATAAAGTGGCATGCCAAAGACAATGTTGTAGGAAGGACAAAGATAAGATAGGATGAGGATAGAAGAGGAAAGGGAGAAAACCGTAACACCATGGTTGACCACGACCAGAAGGGAATCAAAACCAGAGGAGGAGGGGGAGGTCAGTGATAAGGTTTATAGAGAGAGGTGGATGAGGAAGTGGGGGAGAGTGGGGGAGTGAAAGGATGAGTATTGATTTTGGATCATTGACAGAGAGCATAACCAGCAATGAAGTTTTTGATGAAGGTGTTAAGGCCAGGCCACCAGAAGTCACATTCAACAAGAGCCTTAGTGTGAAAAAAGCCCATATGACCTGTGGTGGAAGCAGAGTAGAGGAAATGGAGGAGAGAGGAGTAAGAAGCAGGGGGAATGTACATGTGGTTATGGAAGTAAAAGTGGCCATTGTCAAAAAACCAGTCCAGGAGGGAGAAGTGAGGGAAGAGAGGGATGTCATTTCAGAGATTGTTAAGGGCTTTAAAAACAAGGGGGTTGGAGGAGGAGGAGGAATGAATATGATCAGTGCCACAAAATCTCTACTCTTTTACTTAGACTTTTTGCTACTTTTCACTTTCCTACATTTTGTATACTTGTATTACCTTCAAAACCCTAATAATGGGACTTAAACATTCCTTTTCACTTCTCAAACATAAGCACAGTCACATGACTTGCTTACTTAAACATCCATTGGTACCTTCTAGCTAAAACAAGACTTCTTCTATTATTACTTCTCATTTCACATAGTCTTGGAAAGGTTATCATTTATATCTACCACTTACATACTCTGTATTATTAAATGCCATAATATATAAGCACCAGTGTCTTTGCCTGGATTTCCCCAGTCTTAGCTACTTGGTTGCATATTGGTCTTTAGGCTTAAGCACTGGACTAGTATTAACTTAAGGCATACTCATTCACTCTCACCTCATTTCTATCATCACCAGGCATTAGGTGTTACCTGCAAGCAGTGTTGTTCTGGCAGGTGATCTTGATAGAAGCACTTATGTGCTGATTCTATGACAATTAGCAAGGTGTAGATTAAGGGCATTTGCAGGGGTCATATGAGAACCAGTGGTGACCTGCCAGAGGAGATCAAAGTCCTGAAGGGAGAGAAACCAGTATGCTTGGCAATGAGAGAGTTTGCAAGGGTCCTTAAGGTAAGAGAGGTTTTTATGGTTGGTAAGAATGGTGACAGAATGAGAGGTTCTCTGAAGATACTCATGCTGTTCCTGAAGGGCAAGGATTACAGCAAGGAAATCTCTATCATAGATGTCATAATTTTCTTCAGCAGGGCTAAAGGTTTTGGAGAAATAAGCACAAGGGTGGGGGTCCCCATTTGAGTTGTTTTGAAGAAGAACTGTGCCAGTTGCCAAGAGAGAGGCATCTGTCATGATGGAGAATGGTCATGAGACATTGGGAAAGTTGAGGATAGAGGAGGAGGAGAAATAGGTTTTTAGGACATTAAATACCTTATCTGGAGAGGTGTTTAAAGCCAGGGTTCATTCTTTTGGGTGTGGAGGGTAAGGAGAGCAGCAAGATCAGAGAAGCCAGGGATGAATTTATAATAGAAGTTGGAAAAGCCTAAGAAAGAGCAAACTCCCTTGACCAAAGTGGAGGGTTTTCAATTATCAATGGCTTTGAGTTTTGTTGGGTCCATTTGGATATGTTGTAGAGCACACAGTGTTTCTATAGTGGTATTGCTCTATTTTTACCTTTTTTCCATTGGTCTATTTCTCTATACCTTCTTGTATGCTTTTCACCTTAATCTATTTAGTTTCTGACTGGTTCTAACTGCCTTTACTCCCTTTTTTAAACTGATTGTTTCTGACCAATTCTGACTGCTTTTACTCCCTTCCTTAGATCAACCATTTTCAACCAGTTTTAATATGTGCAGGCCTCTTTTTGATTCACACCATTAGTGCCTTATCTTCATAGTCTGATGTTTCATATCTTTGGACTAACAACAGTTGGCTGAGTGTTATTTTGACAGGTAGATCATTATTTCCAATCGATATCTTGTCATTTCCTTGATTGTTTCATCTATTCATGTTACCTTTCATACCTACAGAGTTTTGGATATACCCTGGACTATAAGTTTGTAACTAAAGGACATGGAAAGAAAAGTTTCCTTTCACTTCCCATTTTCTGGATTTACATCTCTCATTGCCTGGTCTCATTGCCTCTTATTGTCTTTATCATTTTTTATTACCTTCAGCACAAGACTTCATCTTTGAACTATCAATTTCCAAACATCCTACATTGTTTTCATCCTCAGTCTATCAATTTCCAAACATCCTACATCATTTCCTTGACCTTGGACTGTTAGGTATATTTTCTTCTTACCAAAACTGAGTCTTTCCTGTTTTCAGAGTGTTACAAACCCTCATTTTTCCCTTATTTTTCCGCATTTTATTTCACCTTCTTTTGCTCATTTTCAGACTCTGTCATGAAACTCACAACAGATGGTCACATGACACATCACATGACAATTCTAGACCATTAACACATTGGTCACCATACACAGCCTTCTACTTCTGCTCTTCATTTCCGTGCTATGTATGGCTATGCAGAGGCTGGACACCTCATGCACTTCATTTCCGCTTCTTCCATTTCCACTTATTTATTCATCCAGCACTGCAATGCACAGCCCAGTCCTATCGTCCTTTGGCATAAACACCTCATGACTCTAGATGAGTCATGGCGCAGCATTGCACTGCTTTCTTCATTTCCACTGCTGCGCAGCAAGGCTATACCACAGCCTCCTGCTTCTAATGACTCCTCACAACTCATCATGACTTGTCATGCACAGCTAATTACCATACTTGTATTATAATATATACAAACTGCGCCACACATGTACAAACAGTAGAATAGTATATAAACCCCAAGGATGGGCCAGGGAGCGACAGTTTGTCCTCCTTTGGTTTTTCCCCTCCAAGGCATACTCCTCTCTTCGCTCGGTAGCTCCTTCTCAGTACAGTACCAAGCTTAGTGAGTAAACAGGCATCCGTTGACTCTATCCCCTTCTGACTTCTCCCCCACTCGAGACCTTCTCAGTACTCTCGGATGCAGGTCAGTTGTTGTCTTCCCCTAGACCTCCTGCGACTAGCTCACAAGGGCACACACCTTGGCGGTCATTGCAACATTAGGACAAACTCTTGCAATTGCACCAAGTCTAGGATAGACTCGTGTTTCATCGCACCAAGCCTAGGACAAAGTGGACTAGCTACCCGTGAGCAGCCTTACTGGTGTGCCATCATTTGTGGGGACGAAGAAGCGCTTATGACTTCTCACCCTATTCGTTTGAAGCGCCTAAGCGCCAATGAAACCATAGGTTCGAAGAGCACCTACAGTACAAGATTCTTTGAAGACTTCACCAAGACCAGTGAGTCTCCCCAGGCAATCACTTCTCTTGAACTGAACAGCGGACGCCAACCGCTCGTCAGTGTCTTTGAACACATACACAGTCAAGTTAGAAGGATCCGAGGTCTCCTTTGCCACAAGCGAAGCAGGGAGGTGCGTCACAAGCGGCCAGTCGACACCGCCACATCACAAGCTGACGTAGAGGGCCAGTACTACCCCCGTCAACCACATCAGGAGAGCAGACACAGAGCTAGCTCTACCTACCCATACATCTCGCCTGCCATTCCCGTTAGCAGAAGCTTTCCTGGGACAGGAGGTATACGAGTTAATCAATCAGGAGCACAGGGCCGGAGTTTCGTGGGAGGACCCCAACGATTACAACCCAGGACCCGAAGTTCTGATACAAAGGAGCCCATCCACAGAGAGGGTATTCCAGAGAGAAGAAGCACTCAGGGATGAACAGTGGTATGAGACGACCCATTCATTTGGAGATTGCTCAGTACTGAGGCTACACAATCCCATCATCAGAGAACGCTTCGGAGACGACCTCATCGACAACTGGTTAGCAGACCAGTGTTACGTCCGTTGGTCGAACATAGAACTCGATAAGGTCTAGTTCAAAGGGTCAAGGTTCTGGGTAAAAATCGTATCCGAAGAGTTCTTAGAGAGTTCGAAAGGGAGACTTTATAACGCAACAAAACGGTTGCTGATACACCCCACTACTTCAGGGGCTGTAGGACCTGATACACGCAGGTGCAGTGCAGAGGGGCCAGGACCTAGCACGGAGGACGATTCCGGTGGTCGGAAAGAGGGTTCCGGAGTTCCAGAGTTTTGGAAGGGTCTAGGATGATAACTAAGTAAAAGGGGGTTGTAAGGTCAATAGGAAGGTATAGGAAATGTAAATGAATCAAACTCGACATGGGGCAGTCGCAAATACACCCGTCGAAGCTGGAACTGCAGCGATGGGGGAAACCACCAAGAGAACTCAACTTGGAGTTCTCTGGTATGATTTATTCGGGTTTATATACTCTACAGCTATTTGTAGTTATGTACATTGTATCTACAGATTGTTCAAGGGTTCTACCCAGGGTATAAAGAGGGTTCTATCGTGTTAGTGTGCAGGTCATGAACCAGTGTCAGGTATAGGGGTTCTATGACAAAGAACGGCGCACTAGGGGTGTGGAATTCATGTATAAAAATGGAGAGGCGCATAGAATGGAAGCATAGGTTGTAGGGTTTCATTATAGGGTATAGGGTAGTAAGATGATTCCAGAGCATTCCGAGAGTGTCTGGAAAGGTTGTTCCGGTCGGAATGCTCGGAAAGGTGTTTGGGAAGGATAGGGATTGTTCTAGGTCATGTTGGAATAGTAAAACATACATATATTTGTTGTAAAGTATCTAAATAGTCTTTATAGGGGTTTTGGTACTTGATGAGGTGTGCAAGTAGTCCGGAAGGGCTCGGAAGGGTCGGAAGGGCGATCAGAAGGTGTGGGGGTACTTTGGAAAGCAAGGGAATAGCTAGAAATGACTGTAGTATCATTTATAGCATTCTATACATAGTAGGGAATATGTTAAGTGTTTATTCTATTGAAGTGGCCCATTGTGGGTCGGAATGGGTTGGGACAGTGCATCGGAACAGTGGTTCCGGTCGGAACATCATCGGAACAGTAGTTCCGGTCAGAACAACGGAAAGAAAGTGAGATTTTCAGTCATATGTTACACTTGCTGGCAAAGTCTAGAAGTGTTTCAAAGCAACACTATAAGGCTTATAGGAATCAAGGACCTTTATTCAAGGTATGGGTTACAAGGTTTTACTAGAGCTATGCTCGAGTAGATCAAGGTTAAGGAGAAAGAAAGGATGCGCCGAAGAAAGGGTATATATACCCGAAGACACAAATAGGCGCAAACAAGTTAAGTAATACAGACAGAACCTTATGGAATGTGATGGAAACAATGACTTAAGCAAGTGAACGTTTGGGGATAAGACTTAGATGGGAAAGGATTAGTCATCGGAAGAAAAGAAATGATAAGTCCAAAGAATCATAACAATACCCCCCAACTATGGGTGAAGTACCACTGAACCTATTATTCTACAAGTCGGAATACCCTCCAGAAGGGGATCCTGTGATGTTTGCCCAAGTGGTTTCATCCCAGACGTTATCAGGAGGGGAAGGGGAACGTCGTTGAGGGGAAGGATAGTGTCGTCGTGTAGGTGGATAGGTGGGTCTCATCCAAGCTGTCAATGGCCTAGGACGAGTACGAGTAGAGGGATTGGGGACGCGACGAGGTCGAGTGGAGGAAGTGGATGATCGAAAGGGGGCAGAAGCGGAGGAGGAGGACGATGAGGTTGGTGGGGAGTGAGGAGTTCATTGAGCTGGACAGAATTGCTGAATGTGGCTGGGTGCCCATCGAAGACAAAGGGGGCATTGGTAAACTCTGCAATGGATACGTGTATGTCCTAGGCATCGACATTGGAAGCAAGCTTCGTTATAGCAGGGGTGAGAAGAATCCAGTCGTCGATTTCTGAGAAAACCTGACCACCAAGCGTCAACTCATGCTAACATCCGTTCTTCGTCTGTATGGATAGGGGAGGACGACGCAGATGGGGTCGAGGGGATGGAGACCACATTTGGTCCAGCCTGATGCATGACGTCATTGAGGTCTGCCACGTAACGATCTAGGTCGTCGAAGAACTCACCTATTTCGAGTTGGTAGATCAGGATGTTGAGTTCGCCTTGGATCTGAGCATGTATGTTCGCAACTAGTTCTCCCAAGAAGGCGGAGTCCACGTTATTGGACAGGGCGAGAGTGTTTGTGACAATGGCAAGCCTTTCATTCTGGAGGAAGGCATTGTAGACAGCGAGGATGGGGGAGCCCATATTGATGTGTGCCGAAAAGGGGCGAGTGAGGTGGGAGTCTGTGAGATGGCCATAGGCCCTGGAGAGGTAGGTGGCGTCGGGGAAATTGTCTCTGAGCCTGTGGGCATAGAGTGGTTCATCTACTGCGGTAATGGCAGGAGAGGAGGGTGTGTTGGCAACAGAGGTGGGGGGAAGGTACTCAGCGACTGGGAGCAGATTGTTGGGGTTTGGTACTTGGTCGTCGTTGGGGGTGGAGGCGCGGAGACAGTAGGTAAGAGCCATGATATGGTAAAACAAATGAATAGAAGAAAGGGGTAATAAGCAAGTAAGTGAAGGGGAAATCGAAGGTGGACGTAGAGGTTAAAGAGGGAAAATTTTGGGATGAAGCTTTTTATAGTCGAGGAGGACGTCTGTGGCGTGAGAGAATTCCTTTTCTGGGAGCCAGGAGTCTTCTTCGGCTGTGTATCCTTTCCACCTGACTAGGAAGGAACGTTTTGATGGGGTGCCTCTATGGCGTAAGATTTTTTCGATTTCGTATTCTTCTTCTCCTTCTATTAGGTCGGGTGGTGGAGCAGGGAAGTTTGGGCCATAGGTGGCGTTTTCTTGATAACGAGAGAGAAGAGAGGCGTGGAAGACAGGATGGATTTTCCAGGACTTGGGGAGGCGTAGGCGGTAGGTAATCAGGGATAAGACTTTGGTAATTAAAAAGGGTCCTTCCCTTTTGGGGGCGAATTTTGGGGAGGTGAGGACACGTTTCAGGTTGCGGGCTTCTAACCACACCTTATCTCCTTTCGAGAAGGGGGTAAAGGATTTAGAGTTATGGGTTTTCATGACCTGTCTAGCAAGTTTGTGAGCTGCTAGAGCTTCGTCTCGGGCGGCGGAGAGGAGAGAAAGTCTGGAATGTACAGCGGGGATATTGATCTCAGTGATGACTGTGGGGAAGGAACGAGGTTCATAGCCAAGCATGAGGAAGAAGGGAGATTTTCTGGTGACAGAGTGAGGATGGTGGTTGTGGGCGAATTCAGTGTGAGAGATGAAGTCAGCCCAGGCAGTGGGGTTGTCATGGCAATAGATTCGGAGGTAGGTTTCAATTTCCTGATTTACACATTCCGTTTCTCCATCTGATTGGGGGTGGTAAGCGGTGGAGAGGTTAAGGGAGTATCCAAGGAGTGTGGTGAGTTCTTTGGCAAAGGCAGAGGCGAACTGTGGGCCTCTATCCGAGATGATTCTGTCGTAGAGTCTGAAGCGAAGATAGACTTTATGAAAAAAAAGATTGGCGATACCTTCGGCAGAGACAGATTTCTTCGTAGGACAGAGAATTACCCCCTTAGTAAGACCATGGTCGACCACGACCAATAAGGAGTCAAAACCAGAGGAGGAGGGGAGGTCGGTGATGAGGTCACAGGAGATTTGCTGAAATGGACAGGAACAAGAGGAGGCAATGGGGGAGAGCGGGGGTGTCGTGGGGTGAGTGTTGGATTTGGATCGTTGGCAAAGGGAGCAGCCGGCGACATAGTTGTGTACAAAGGAAGGGAGACCCGGCCACCAGAAGTCGGCGGCAACGAGTTGTCTGGTTTTTAAGAAGCCGGGGTGGCCGGCAGAGGGGTGGTCGTGGTAGCGGGTGAGGATGGAACGTCGGAGGTCGGGATTGTCGGGGATGTAGGCTTGGCCTTTGTAAGAGAGAATACCAGTGTCAAAGGACCAGTCAGAGAGGCGGGAGTGGAATTGGGGAGGGGTTTCGCCATCTAGAGCACGAAGTGCATCAAGGACAACTGGGTCGGAAACAGAGGAGGAGGCCAACTTGGTGGCCAGGGTGGAGTCGATGAGGTTAACGAAGAGTGAAGGGGGAAGAAGTGTGGTCCCAACATTGTCGTCGTCGGAGGGAGGAAGAAGGTCAGGGCATCGAGAGAGGGTGTCAGGGGCGGAGAGGAGTTTCCCTGGGACGTGGATCATTTTAAGGTCAAAGTCTGCTAAATCAAGAAGCCAGCGGGCTTGCCGCCGATTGAGGTTTTGAGGTTGGCGAAAGAATGTCAGATTTTTGTGGTCAGTGAATACCTGGATGGAGAATGGGGAACTGTGGAGGTAATGACACCATTGTTTAAGGGCGCGTATTACGGCGAGAAGTTCTCTGTTGTAGATATCGTAGTTTCGTTCTGCATCTCCGAAGGATTGGGATAGGTAGGAGCATGGGTGCCAATCGCCGTTAGAGTCGGTTTGAAGGAGGACACCTCCGGAGGCGAATTTGGAAGCATCGGTGGCGATGGCAAAAGGGCGGGCTGGATCGGGGAGGGAGAGCACGGTGTAGAGCACATAGTGGCTCTACAGTTAT
>JBBPUN010000465.1:0-12683 GCA_038094715.1 Heimioporus punctisporus | reverse complement strand
TTTTCTTGACTCTACTAAGGTCTACTCGTTACAGGGTCCCTTGGGAGAACAAATCGCGTTCCCCTTTTCACAACTTCCACTACAGGAGGTAGGGACTAACCATCTCAGCCTCTTCTAGTATTCTTCACCGTCTCTAGAGCATTCCCATTTGGACTGCCACCCATTCGCAATCCTCTGCCACCCCTCCTTCACACATTCCCTCCTCGACCACCAACCCCCACGATGACTACTAAACCCACTGAACTTCGCCTCAGAACCCCCAAGCCTTTCAATAGTGACCCGAAGAAGGCAGAAGCATGGCTCATCACTGTGCAATTCTACCTCCTCGTTAACGAGGCTGTTTACGACACCCCAGACAAAAAGATAGCCTATGCCCTCTCCCATATGACAGAAGAACCTGCAGCCACATGGGCTAACACCCTCAGACGAAACGCCTTCGCCCTTACTACCCCATCCTTTGGAACTTGGGTAGACTTCATCTCCGCCTTCAACAAGGCATTTAAAACTCACAATACCAAGAACGACGCCATCTCTTAGCTCACCACCACCACTATCTCGAATGGAGCTCAGCTCAACAAATACCTGGCAGAGTTCCAAAACAAAGCCACCCTCTCTGGCATCAAAGAGGATTCAATCCTCATCAACCTCCTTGCAGCAGGCCTCCCCCATCGTCTCATGGAACGAATCTACTCCATGGATACCATCCCCACCACTGTTAAGGAATGGTACGACAAAGCTATCCACTTTCAGACGGTGTACAACCACACCAAGGAACTCGGGAGTCATACTCACCAAACCCAAACCCGCCTCCTAACCCACATGACCACCTCCTCGTCCACTCCTACCAAGGATCCCAATGCAATGGACTTTGACGCCATCCGTGTTCCCAAATTAACCGCCGAAGAGTGGAAACAATGTGTATCTGAAGGTCTCTGCTTCCGCTGCAGAAAGAAAGGCCATCTCTCGTCTGCTTGCCCCTCGTTCCCCACTAACAATGGAGGGACCAAAACAAAGACGCCCAAGGACAAGAAGGTCCAGAAGGTAGTCCAATCCAAAACAGTCCCCAATCTCATTGAGATTGAAGATGACGACGAAGAAACCACCGAAGCCAAGGTAGCTAAGGTGTCTACTACGGATTTTTGAAAGGAGGGGTCGACTTGATGCAGATTCCCTCCTCTATTCATGTATTTGTAGCTGACCTAACTCAGAAGAATATACATCTTCCCCTCTCAGTGGTTGCGACTACCTCTACTCTCAAAGACATCAAAACCACCGCCCTCATTGACTCTGGAGCCGATCTATGCTGCATAGACTGGGACTTCGTCAACAAATACAAATTACCCAAAGAACGACTCCTTGAACCTATTCCCGTCGTCAATGTGGACAACTCTAGTAATAAAACGGGAAAAATTAAACTCACGTCCACCCTCTTTCTCTGAATCAATGGCCTTCACCAGAAGGTCAAATTCTATGTCATAAACTGTGGTAGTAACAACCTCATCCTCGGGATGCCTTGGCTGAAGAAAACCAACCCCCTTATCGACTGGAAAGCCAAGACTATATCCATCTCCACAAAACTCAATGAAACCCCAGCTCTGTTACATGAGGCGTCTCTTGAGGGATCGACTGGGACTAACTCCGAGGCAGGACACTCACGAAGAGGTACGACTCAGCCTGGAGGAGATATCTATACGTTCGAAAGAACAGTCAATGAGACTATATGCTTTAGAGAAAGCGGAAAGAGTGCTTAGGGACTTAGGGGACTAGGGGGACTCAAGAGCGACGCTAGATTGCACAGATCGAGAATGAGGAACTACAATACAAACAGCAGGTATATAAAGGAGGCGACGCGTAAGCGTGGAATCCTATAGAAGGGGATGGAAAGGAAGTACTAAGCTCCAAACAACCAACACTTCCACAATGAACTACAAAGTGTTATGATACGCTAAGGCCCCATATCTTTTTCTTCGATTCTCCGATGCTCTGAGACCTCCTCGCCTTAGACACCTCGTCTACCGTCGCTCTCGCATCACAAGGACCGCTGGTGAATACCGGCACTCTCTCGGATCCTCAACGGATCATCCGCGATGTCCTCCCGGACACTCTCTTCGTATCCCTGGACCCTCTTCTCCACGGGACCCTCTGTGAACGGGCTTATCACCCGTCTTCGTCTCTCGCCTCTCCCCGATACCCTTCGCCCTAGACGCCTCGTTTCTTGGACCACTCTAGACCTATGACACGCGGTATTCATTTCCGCTTCTTCTTTGAACCTTGTACCACGTGTATCAAACCTTGTACCACCTGACACTCTTCCTTTTGATCCCCGTGTACTCTTAGAACACTTCTTCGCCTCATGACTTTCTTCCTTGATTCTCCAGAACATTCTTCGTCTTTGTCATCACTTAGTCATCGAACCTTTGGACGCTATTTAGGCGTTTCCTCTCCGCCATTGTATACTTAGCTTTGATCTACCTAGCCCCCCTCCGTCATACCTTGACACTCTCCCTGTATTTGCCTTCGGGCATCTCTTGTACCTTCGTATCTTGTATCAACAACGTTACTCGATATCTTTTCTCCAAGTCCTTGTCGCTGCGCGCATCCTCTTGGGAAGGCAACTCCCGTCGATTATTCAAACACTCTCCAAGCCCTTGCTCAAGTCGAGTTACGCAGGAAAGGCATTCCTCTCTCAGATAGACCTCTGCTTCTGCACGTCTCTTCCGCTCTCAGACAAGTCTTCATAGCTAGCCATGCGTCTTCTGATCAGTCTTTCTCAGTCTCGCTAGTGTGAAGCAATCCTGCTAGGTTTTACGGTTAGCCTAGAAGGTAACCCGTAACACAAAGAGCCACCAGACACGCTCCACCACCACCCCTTCCCCCTTGTATAATCCGACACATCAACACCGACATAGTCCATGACAAGAAACTCTATGATTTTCTGGACTATCAGACCATGGGGCACTTTCACCCAGATGTCAATCTCCTTGTGCCCACTATCAGTACATCACCCCTGCTGTCATCTCTGCTTTTACCACCACTACCAAACTCGCTATAGACGCCGAGAAAAGGAAACCCCCTCCCAAACTCCCTGTCGAGTTCACTATGTTCTCCTCTGTTTTTGCCAAAGAATCAACCAACCACATTCCCCCATCTCGTCCCTACGACCACACTATTCAGCTTGATGATTCTTTCTCCCCGAAAGTAGACAAGGTATACCCCCTCACTGAAACCGAACAGAAGGCTACTGAGGAATTCCTTGACGAAAACCTAGCTTCTGGAAAGATCAGACCTTCCCAATCTCCTCAAGCCTCCCCCTTCTTCTTCATCAAAAAGAAGGATGGTAAACTGAGACCTTGTCAGGACTACAGATACCTCAACAAACATACTGTCCGTGACGCGTACCCCCTACCTCTCGTCTCTGACCTCATCGATCAACTCCAGGGGGCCCGACTCTTCACCAAGTTCAATGTGAGATGGGGCTACAACAACGTCCGCATCAAAGAAGGCGATCAATGGAAGGTGGCGTTTATCACCCACAAAGGGATCTTTGAACCAACTGTCATGTTCTTCAGACTTACCAACTCCCCGGCGACATTCCAACGATTCATGAATGATTCCTTTCGGGACATGATTGCCGAAGGATGGCTTGTCATTTACATGGATGACCTCCTCATCTTCTCTCCTGACAAGAATATCCATGATGAATGAACCAAAAGAGTCCTTCAGCGAATGGAGGAGTTAGACCTCCACCTCAAGCTGGAAAAATGCATGTTTGCCGCCACGGAAGTCGACTACCTAGGAATGATTGTCAAACCAGGACAACTAGCCATGGACCCAGTCAAACTTGCAGGGATTGCCGATTGGCCCACACCCCAAAAACTCAAAGACATAAGGTCATTCCTAGGATTTGCCAACTTTTACAGGAAGTTCATCCCAAACTTCACCACACTCGCATGCCCCCTTCTCGACCTCACAAAAAAGAACCAATCTTGGCATTGGACTTCCCTTCAACAAACTTCCTTCGAC
This sequence comes from Heimioporus punctisporus, assembly GCA_038094715.1. Lineage (NCBI taxonomy): Eukaryota > Fungi > Basidiomycota > Agaricomycetes > Boletales > Boletaceae > Heimioporus > Heimioporus punctisporus. The sequence continues at coordinate 8,660 of JBBPUN010000465.1, read as the reverse complement.
TCACTTAAGAAAACCTTCCTATCCGCCCCCGTCCTTTCCCTACCCGATATCACTTGCCCCTTTGCCATTGCCACCGATGCTTCGAAGTTTGTATCAGGAGGCGTCCTCCTCCAAACCGATACCAATGGGGAGTGGCACCCCTTGATGCGAGACCCCAAAGCACAGCTAAGTGAGAACCGCAGGAAGCCTAGGATAAACTGCAACTGACCTGCTGAGAGACGAGTACTGAGAAGGTCGTCTATCAGGGGGAGAAGTCAGAAGGGTTTAATGGTATACTGATGCCTTTTCTTACTGGTACGCAGATGCAAGTCCAGTAAGGAGGATGCCTTGGAGGGAATACCAAAGGAGGACAAACTGTCGCTCCCTGGCCCATCCTTGGGGTTTATATACTATTCTACTGTTGGTATATGTGTGGTTCTGTTTGTACATATTACTACACTAATATGGTAATAAGCTGTGTGTAACGAGTCATGACGAGTCAGAGATAAGGTGTGCAGCCGTCAAGGCTGTGGTATAGCCATCGAGGCTGTGGTCGTGAGTCATAATGAGTCATGAGGGAGTATCGCTATTGGTGTCATGATCCGTGCAGTGCTGGGCAGTGCAGTCATGAGGCGACGGGGCAATGCTAGGCAGTGCCGGCTAAACCATTGTGAGTCAATGTGAGTCAGGATGACTACTGAGGGGTTTGTGCGGTTGGATGGAGTGGCCGAGCAGTGCGAGGCAATGCTGGATGAATAGAATATGAGTCCAAAGATAAGCGGAAATGAAATGCATGAGGCATCTAGCCTTTGCATAGCCATGTACAGCACGGAATGGAAGATCAGAAGTAGAAGGCTGTACACAGTGACCGTTAGTCATCGGTCTAGACCTGTCATGTGATGAGTCATGTGATTGATGATCACGTGACTATCCTTGAGCGAGTTGTAAGACGAGGTCTGAAAACGAGTGAAGAGAGGTGAAATAAAATCAGGAAAAATAAAGGAAAATAGGAGAAAAATAGTGAAAAAATGAGGGTTCGTAACACCCCTGCTCCTATCTCTCCCAATCCTTTGGGGATGCCGAACGAAACTATGACATTTACGACCGAGAACTTCTCACGGTTATCCATGCTCTCAAGACCTGGCATCATTACCTCCATGGCTCTGCTTTCCCCGTTCAAGTCTTCACTGACCATAAGAACCTCACCTACTTCTGCCAACCCCAAAACCTCAATCGTTGTCAGGCTAGATGGCTCCTAGACCTTGCCGATTTCAACCTCAAAATGATCTATGTCCCTGGGAAACTTCTCTCCGCCCCCGATGCCTTGTCCCGCTGTCCAGACCTCCTCCCTACGCACGATGACAATACTGGCACCACACTCCTTCCCCAGTCCCTCTTTGTCAACATGATTGACTCTGTTACGCTCGAAGGTCGAACGTAAGACTCGATAGGTCCTAAAGCGTGGGGTCAAGGGTTCCGGGTAGAAACGTACCCAAGAGAGTCAGAGTGAGACCTTTGACGCAACAGAGCGGTTGCTAGCAAGGTCAAGCGGAACGTTCAAGCGTACGTCCAGACGTCAAGGAGTTATAGCCTTAAGAAGGCAGATAGATTTCAAGGTACAAACTACAAGAGGGAGACTCGAGTAGATCAAGGTTAGAGAGAAAGAAGGGGACGAGGGACGAAAGGGTATATATACCCTGAAGAACAAGCATAGACAAACAGATGAGGCAAGCGAGAAGAAGTTCATAGAAGGTGGAGGAACGATGACTAAGCAAGTGATAGAAGGTACCGGAAGGTGATGGAACGATTAGTCATCGTAGACGAAAAGGAAAAGATAAGTCCAATTGTAGTCAAGGAAAAGAAAGAAAGAATAAATCGTAACAGACTCTGCTCTCTCCGAAAAACTTGCTGCATCCTCGGTCTCAGACCCCCTTGTCCTCGATACTCTCTGGGTGCTTGATGGTGAAACACCCACCACCCTCTGCTCCTGCCTCTCTGACTGGCGTTATAACGTAGGAATACTCACATTCAAAGGACGCGCCTACATTCCCGACAACCCCACACTTCGTCACTCCATTGTCTCCTGCTACCATGACCACCCCTCTGCCGGGCATCCCAGCTTCCTGAAAACACGCCAACTAGTCTCCGCCGACTTTTGGTGGCCAGGCCTTGCCTCCTATGTCCGCTCCTTCGTTTCTGGCTGCACCGCCTGCCAGCAACACAAATCAAACACTCACCCAGCAACCCCTCCACTTTTGCCCATCCCCTCTTCCTGCTCCCATCCCTTCCAACAAATCTCCTGTGATCTCATCACCAACCTCCCCCTCTCCAATGGCTTTGACTCTCTCCTGGTCATGGTCGACCATGGGCTTACTAAGAGGGTAATTCTCTGCCCTACTAAGAAAACTATAACTGCAGAGGGGATCGCCAATCTCTTTTTCCATAAAGTCTACACCCGCTTCGGACTTTACAACACCATCATCTCTGACCGAGGCCCACAATTTGCCTCAGAATTTGCCAAGGAACTAGCGAAACTACTAAAGTACAAACTTGCCCTCTCTTCCGCCTACCACCCCCAGACTGACGGGGAAACCGAATGAGTCAACCAAGAAGTCGAAACCTACCTCCGTATCTATTGCCACGATAACCCCACTTCTTGGTCCGACCTAATCTCCCATGCTGAATTTGCACACAACCACCGACCCCACTCTGTCACCGGCAAATCCCCATTCTTCCTGATGCTCGGATATGAGCCACATTCCTTCCCCACGGTGATCGCTGAAACCAATCTTCCCGCCATCCAAACCCACTTTAACACCCTCATCGCCGCCCGTGAAGAAGCCCTCACAGCTCACGAACTTGCGAGATAAGTCATGAAAGCAAGAACCACCCGGTCCTTCACCCCATTTAAGTGTAACGACAAAGTATGGCTCGAAGCCAGAAACCTCCACCGCTCCCTCATGTCTCCAAAGTTTGCACCCAAACGGGAAGGACCCTTCGTTATCACAGAAGTTCTATCTCCTGTCTCCTATCACCTCCGTCTCCCAAAAGAGTGGAAGATCCATATGGTTTTCCATGCCTCCCTCTTATCTCCCTATTGTGAAAACAACATACACGGTCCGAACTTCCCATCCCCACCACCTGACCTTATCGCGGGAGAAGAAAAATATGAAATCAAGAAAATTATACGCCACCATGGAAATCCCAACTGCCGCTCCTTCCTGATCCGATGGAAAGGGTACACCGTGGAAGAAGACTCATGGGTTCCTGAAAAGGAATTGTCTCACACCCAAGAAACCCTCAATGATTATAAAAGACTCCATCCCAAGTTCTTCCCCCTGTTAGAATCCGTGAGAGTCAGACCTCCAGTCGATGGTAAGAGACTGATATTCAGTGTAAATAAGAGTAATACTCACCTCCAGTTGATGGTAAGAGACTGGAGAGAAAGAGCGTGCATGTACTGAAATGTAACTATATGGTCTGTACCAAATAAGGAAATCTTAGATAATATCTACGGAAGGCTGGATCTCCAACACACCCCCTCAGTCTGAGCATGGATATTGTCCGTGAAAATGAATGTCCTAAAAAGCTTGGTAACTTCAATATAATGGTATAGATGAGAAGTATGTAAGAACACGAAGAAAGCGGATGTAAGAGGATGGAAAGATGGTATGGTCCAAGTAAGTAAATGGTGAGGTCGCCGAGATGTGAGGATAGGCGATGGAGTCGAGAGATTTGCGGTATGCGCATTGTGGTATTATTGTAGTGTGTGTCAGTGTAGATAAGTCAAGATCTGCATCATCGAAGCAACAGCTTTCGCTATCCATGTTGCTCGCTCGATTTGCATAGATTTGCCTAGGATGCTACACTTGTCAATGTGGCATGTTCAGATTGCGTCCGGGATGCTGGGACATTTGATGAATGCTGCGACTGGTTTAGGTATGTTGCACGTTCATCGTCAGTCGCGGTCATTCCCTGACTTGCTCTTGTGTGTCTAGGCTTCTTCAGCACGTCTCAGTCTTCATCAACATATGTCGATGCAATCATATCCATGGCGCTGGTAGGAGGATGTAGTTGGCGGTTGAGATGGAGTGGTTTCGGGTGGTGGTGGTCGATATGATGGTGGTTTTGGGTTGTGACGATGTCACTGGTCAGGTCGTAGATATCAGGTGACACCCCCTCAGACTGAGCAGGGATAATCGTCGGATACACCCTCTGCTTTGGAGCGGGACTTGGTGAAAGCGAGTGGTGGTGATGAGAGGAAGGGGTAGGTCGTGGTGTCAGCGTCACCGTTCGGGTTGGTATTATCTGGCAACACCCCCTCAAACTGAGTGGGGATGGATGTTGAAGACATCCCCTGCGTTGAAGCGGTCAGTGGGGTAGCGTTGTCGCCAGATGTGGGTATTGGGAATAAATAAAAGAAGCTAAAATAAAATGGAAATCATCTAAGATGACGATGGTGCAGCAGCGGTGCCAGCGTCCAGTGTCAGCACTACCATAAAGGGTGGCTGCAGGTTGGTAATAGAATCGTTTCGGGCGTTATCAGCGCCACAATCTGAGTGATGACATCCCAGGGCTTGATTGTACCATTGTCGAGTTTTTGTTGATTCTTTTCAGCATGTGCCCTGGTAGTAGGTCGTGTGGGCTAAGCAAAGGCTCGCCACAAAAATATAAAATTGAGTCGAAAGACTCGTACTGGCTGACATTCCCTAGTAACTCGCGTCCTCCTGCTGCTTCTCTTCGGTCTCCCTCCTGCGTTAAACATTCCACATGGTGGTCGTATGGCAACTGTGGTGGTCATCTTGACTAATGGTACTAGTTCAGCTTGTACAGGTAACCAGTCCACTGGTGTTCATAGCTCAGCATGGTACACATTGGAGTTGTGGCATCAGCGGTCTTTGCATTGACCATCTGAATTGCCATCTTAGGCCAGTCCATGGCTGCACACCAGACTAATAAAGTCATGCGCTCATGTCCCAAGCTGCTCATTAATAAATGAGTCTTACGCTGGTGTTGGATGCCGTACAGAATATCGGCCATATGCTTCTGAGTATCGCCTACGTGGTGGACTTCTGTATGTGCACGTTCACCTTGGCTATAGGGTGCGATGTGTTCAACAGTGGGGGCTTTATCCGTAGCATCGTCACCCAGACCCTTCATTTCTATTGTTTGGTCCCTTGCGCCCTTCGCCGTTACTTCGTCTTCCGGTATAACCTCTTCACATGCCAAAAATGGCGGTCCTGACTTCTTTTCCAGCTCAGCGCCAAGCTCATAGGTTGAGCAGCATGGCCGGTAGGTCGGATGAGCTATCTGCTGGCATTATAGGCCAAGCAGGCTCTGCATTTAGGTTGGTGGCACCTGCAGTCAACTCCAAGTGGATGACTTGCTGGTATGCCATTCAGAAATAAAGTTGTTGGTGTATGTCCATAGCGTCCTCATCTGCATAAAAAGAAATGTCCATGCAATAGCAAGACATGAAAACTCCAGTGAAGGATCAGTTGGTGAACCAAGTAGCTAAACGAATGGCTACAGTTCAGGTGGCTTTTCTTTTAACGATGCGGCCGTTGCGTCGGGTCTCCAGGTCCTCTGCACTAAGCAGGGCTCATAACCTGTTAGAATCCGCAAGAGTCGGACCTCCAGTCGATGGTAAAAGACTGATATTCAGTGTAAATAAGAGTAATACTCACCTCCAGTCGATGGTAAGAGACTGGAGGGAAAGAGCGTGCGTGTACCGAAATGTAACTATACAGTCCATACCAAATAAGGAAATCTTAGATAATATCTACGGAAGGCTGGATCTCCAACACCCCCCCACTCTCATCGCTCTTCTTGAACGTTCTCCACCATGACCAACCTGCACCTCTCTAACCTTTATGCTGCCTCCTCTACCATCTCCTCTCCCTCTGACTTCTCTGCTACCTCTCTCGTCGATGACACTTCCCGAGAACCCACCAGACCCCCCTCTCCAGAACCAGTCTCCCTTGCCTCAACCCCCTCTGAACCAATTCGTCTGGCATGCATCCCAATCACCTCCATTGATGTTCCTGTTGCCACTCATTGTCTCAGAGAAACTCCCCCTCCTCAGATGTATGTCCAGTCGATGGAGTACTTCCTCCAAGACCCTTGTTTCGCCGTACCACTTCAATCATACTTAGATGTTGATTCTCCCTTATTTTCCCTTCATTCCGCATACTTGACCCTTCTTTCTATTATCCACTACACAGACCTCCATACCACCTCCACCTCCGCCACTGCCAATCTAGTCTTTCTACATAGCCACGTCCACTCCCTCGCCACCGCAATACGCGTCCAACTCAACAATGCCTTCTACCAGATGGAAGTTGGAGAATTCCTAGGCGACATTGACCGCTACCTCAGAGAACTAAACGAACAAGTGCCCATGACTGCCCCTCGCTCCCCATCTGCACCGTCCTCCCCCATATCTCCTGAGGAAGAAGCGGCTTTACTTAGGGCTGAAACTATGTGGAACAGCGCCAGCGACATTCAACCCCTTGCTACTAATCACCCTCGGTACCACCAAACCTGCTTTTGTTGTAGGCATCTGGGCCATAGGCAGATTAATTGCTCGCTCTATCGCTGCCCATACTGTACCCTCTTTGCCCCAGCACACCCCCAGTACCGCTGCTCCCTTCGTCGCTCACCCCCACAAGCACAGTTCTCTCCATCCTCGTCCTCCTCCACTTCCTCACATCGCTTGCATCGTCCATTGACCGCATGGATTACTACCGGACCTCCTCCCCATCGCCCCTCTCGCTACTCCCCCCCTTCCCATGACGATGATGACTATGACGACCCACACGATGACGTCGCTTACTCTAACATGACTGGATCCCCAGGTGGCGGCTCACGTCTCAACTTTTAATGCTACCCTCAGTGGTCTTTCAGATCTAGTATGGGGGTATTGTTACAATTTCTTGTTTCTTTGATCACTTTCGGACTTATCATTCCCTTTTTGTCTATGATGACTAATCGTTCCATCACCTTCCAGTATCTTCCACCACTTGCTTAGTCATCGTTCCCCCACCTTCTATGAACTTCTTTCATTTACTTCATTTATTTGCTCATGATTGTCCTTCAGGGTATATATACCCTTTCGTCCTATGTCCCCCTTCTTTCTCTTTAACCTTGATCTACTCGAGTCTCCCTCCTGTAGTTTGTACCTTGAATTCATCTGCCTTCTTAAGGCTCTAACTCCTTGATGTCTGGACGTATGCTTGAACATTCCGCTTCACCTTACTAGCAACTGTCTTGTTGCATTAGAAGGTCTCACTCTGACTCTCTCTGGTGCGCCTTCACCTAGAACCCTTGACCCTATGCTTCAGGAACCTTTCGAGTCTTACGTTCGACTTCCAAGTGTAACAAAAGTCAGGAAAAATGATAGAAATATCTGGAAAAATAGGGTGTGAATATGTGTTTCGTAACACTAATACACTGACAGGATAGAGAGCAGATGATGCTAGAGTAATGAACAAAGGCATCAGCCATAGAAGACTCATCAGTGGAATAAAGGTTGCTCCTTAATGGCATAGGGAGCCAAGGGATCCTGGTGTTCTTGAATGATGCATCAAACAATTGTATCAATGTAGAGGAGACAACAGAGGGACAAGTGTGTATTGATGAGATCATATGGATGCATGATTCAAGGAGTTACAGGGAGGAGAGATGCTAGGTGCAAAGAATACAAGGGGGGGTGCCAGATAGATCCAAGTTGGGAATACAACATTGAAGGGGAAACAACTAAATAATGTTCAAGTGTTTGATGATTAAGCAATGACAAAGCAAAAGAATGTTCTAGAGAATCAAGAAAGAAATGCCATGAGGTGGAAGAAGGTTTGGGGATCAAAGAAGTAAGGTTAAGTGATATAAGGTTCAATGAAATGTGTTACAAGATTCAGGAGATCAAAGAAGCAAAGCAGAGATGAAGGCAGAGAGGCATAGGGTCTAGATTCCAAGAAAAGGAGGTGTCTATGGCAGAGGGTATCAGGGTTGAGGGCAAAGACTGGGGATAAGCCAGTTCAGGAGAGGATAGTGTCCAGGAAAGTGAAAGGAGTGTCCAGGAGGATGACACAGTTGATCTGTTGAGGATTTGAGAGAGTGCCAATGTTAGTCAGCATTCCTTGTGATACAAGAGCAATGGTAGATGAGGTGTCTAAGGTGGGGAGTGTTACGGGTTACCTTCAAGGCTAACTGTAAAACCTAGCCGGATTGCTTCTCACTAGCAGGACAGAGAGAGAATGTCTAAAGAGCGCATGGCTAGCTGCGAAGACTTGTCAAAGAACAGAAGAGATGTGCAGAAGCAGAGGTCTATTGGAGAGACGAATGCCTTTCCTGCATAACTCGACTTGAGCAAGGGCTTTGAGAGTGTTTGAATAGTTGACGGGAGATGCCTTCCCAAGAGGATGCGCGCAGCGACAAGGACTTGGTGAGATGATATCAAGTACAAGGTGGGATTGATGATGTTACAAGATACAAGGAGATACAAGAGATGCCTAGAGGCAAGTACAGGGGGGGTGCCAGGTAGATCAAAGCTAAGTATACAGTGGGCAACAAAACTGTTCCAATAACTAACCCTAATGCAGTGCGCGAAGCGCACTGCAATCACCCGTGGGAATCTCGCTTAGTGGTAGTGGGAACAAACAATGTACAAACTCATAGCTACA